>SKCR01037379.1:0-68969 GCA_019454045.1 Zanthoxylum bungeanum | reverse complement strand
ATCTTAAGCGTGTCCGCTTCAGGTATCTCATAATCAACTCCCCACCCAATTCTAGATTTAGTTTGATACACTTGCAGAATAGAGTTGACATAGGTTTACGCTAACGTCATTTTATAGTCGACTATTTTTGCTTCTTGCCCTGATTATGAAATTTTTTTTAGTTATTCTATTACATGGAATATACTCTGCTACTAAATTAGATGTATCTTTCGAGTAATCGATCCTCCTCCTCAATCCTCATCTACAGTCATTAATGATCAAAGGTGTTTATGTGCAGTCGAAAGAAATTCAGTGAGAAACAAGCGGAGCAGTGGTGGGCAGCAAACAGAGCACGAATATATCAGCAATACAACGTTTCCATGGTTGACAAATCTAATGTAAGCATAGGGAGAGAGGGGCTAGCTTATTGATCCGCCGCATTCAAGGAGAAGCTGGCATCAATATGATACCCTCCGATTTTACTTTCAGAGTGGGATTGTGGTAATTTCTTCCCTCAATTTTTCCTTTTCTTTTTGGAATGGAAGTAGGTTTTGATGAGTTGTGTAAATTCTTTGCAAGTAGGTAGGTTCTTGGCATATACAAATCAGCTTCAGGTAATTGTAAATTCAGAAGGACTAAGTGCTTTCCTTGGTTTTTTTTTTTTTAATCTTAAAAGTTATTTTCAAATTTCTTTTTTGGGATGTTTGGTTGTATTTTGCATACAAATTGTAAGCTTTTTGATAATTAAAAAACTTATAGTGTCTCTATTAAAAAAAGTTTAAAATTTGAGATTTTTTTAAAAGTTAGCTAGAATACTTTTATTTTATATCACAATATTATTTCATTCTTTTATTAAAATAATTGTATAATTTTATTCCTATTAGGCATTAGCTGCTAATAGAAGCTCTACTTTAAGAAATCTATTTTAAAAGTCATATCAAATGAAGTCTGAAACAGTAACTCAGATTCCGTTGTCATCCTTTCCATGTTTACTTTTAATTCTGCTTTTTAGTTATATGGATTTTGGATAAGAACGTCATTCAACTCAGATATGGAAAGATCCGAATCCATATTATTATTAATGTTATAAATTTTGGTCTTACGTGAATTTCCAAAATAAACTCCTATCAATAAAGAAAAAAAATATGAACTTAAAAAATATTTTCTTTTGATTTGAGAGCCTAACTTTAAATCTTAATTTTAGAGTCTAAGCCATCTGCTTATGTCGATGGCACTCCGATGATGCTGATTCTGATAATAACTACATCATCCCTCGTGAACTTTGGATCAGTTGCCTGCTAATGTTTTGACCTATCCGTTTGTAGCTCCCGCTTTATAACAAACACTATATATGGCCATTTTATAGAAAACTGAAACCAATTGGGAATTCTTTCTTGTAAGATAAAGAAAAATAAAACAACTCAGTGATCAAAGAAAATAAAATCCATCCTAAAATAAGTAATACAAATTTATAAATATCATACATGTAGTAACAGTGTAGCCAGAATATTAATTTAGGAGTCAAAATTTACTGAATTTAATGAAATAATGATTTCAGAATGATATTAAAAAATCTATATAATCGATCGATCCCACCTGACGGAAACTTTTTTTGTTTGATTTCGTTTGACTTGGCTACCTCAAGAACTAAATAAGCCTGGAGGCTGGAATATAATGACCAAGATAATTGTTTCCCCTCCTTTTTCCTAATGTTGAACATAATAATTGTAATAATTTTTTTTGGAAAAGTTTGAAATCCCACTACCAAATCACCCGATCCGGATTTAAGCAGAGCAGATAAAACCTCCAACTACCCCATGCTCTTACAAGAAATACATCCCCTGGACTTGAACTCAGAACCTGACAACCATGTCCTGAATCCTTTGTCGAGGCTCTTACAAGAAATTCACCATATGTACTCGAACCCAGGACTTGACAACCAAGTCCCGAACCCTTTACCACTAAACACATAATAACTGTAATACGTGATTGCTAAATCAACATCTATTTAAGTAAATAATGCTAAATCAACATCTCTACAGAGAAAATAAACAAGTTGTAAATACGTACATGCAATTGGTGGATTCTGGCAAAAAAAAAGGATGTATGATACCAAAATTGCCTGCTCAACACCATCTTTGTTGTCTATTCTCAACAAGAATGAACTCAGTTCTGACATTTACCCTCTCCACTGGATTGAATTCGAACCGTGCAAAAAAAGGGCCGTGAGTCTAACCAATGGCATTATCTTGCCTTGCCTTTGAAGGCTCCTGTACTCCGAGTTTGGGATTGAAAATTCAACCAATAGCAGCCCCACGGCAGAAAATTTATGACTATTTCGATACCCAAAATTAGCCGTACAAGCCTGAGAGTGTGGAGATGTGCTGGGTAGTAATTTATGGACACTCTTATCGAAACTGACATAATAAGCCAGTGGATATCCCGACCAAAGTTCAAACCACTTGATCACAGAATGGAACCGGGAACTTGGGACTTCAACTGAAAGCTCCCTCTCCTCATAAATCAGTGGACTAGGAATTTATTCGCACAAAGCCAAGACGAGCCAAATAATTGCTCTCTGCAAAGTCATGTAGTGTACGATGAGATCGAGCCCCTTCCCGATCAGGTTGAACAGACACTTCTTTCAAGATTCTTCTACACTTATCAGAATCCTAGAGAAGCATGCAGCAAACAGGATCAAACAACAGATAACATAGTGACCAAAATGCTTTGTTATATTACAAGAAACTGATCGATGCAAAAGACAATAACATTAACACATAAGGAGGCAAAAATCGGTACCCTTTAAGGCTTAAGCCCTATTGAAAGATGACTGAAAGTAATATAAAGCAAACCAAACTGGTGATATATTCTTCAGAACAAAATCAAGTTATTTGAAAATAAATAAATAGCCTCTTTATTCAGCGCTCTGGTTACAAATTTACAATTACATAATTTACACGATGGTAGACTTGTGGTCAGCCTAACTCTATCTCCTCCCCGCACTCCCGAGCAAAGGTCGGTTCGGTTTCGAACTGAACCGAACCAAACCGAAAACCGTTCGATTCAGGAAATTCCGAACTGAATGGTTAAAACCAAACCGTACGGTTCGGTTCGGTTCAAATTTAATATTTGGGTTCAATTTTGATTAATCGAACCGGCTTTTTAGAATAATTAACCCCCAAACCGATTGATTCGGTCGGTTCGGTTCACGATTTTACAAACCGATCGGTTCACGGGTCCGGTTCAAGATTTGAACCAAACCGATTGGTTTAACTCAAACATAAACCGAACACAAACTGAACAACCGAACCGAACTGAACTGATATTCTCGATTTGGTTCGGTTAATTTTCCCACCCCTACCCACCTCTAAGAAGGTGCATATATTTTCTCTGTTGTATAGGTGGTTTGATACAAGTGCGTAAGTATCCTTGTAGTGCAAGAGGATCTCATCAAGCTAAGTTAAAAACAGAATTCAAGTAGTGTTGTCCCAAACCAGTAATGCTTGGACAAAATAGAACCACAGGCTCTCTATACGCTGACGCATGGCGTTAAATGCGAAAATATATAACTAAATGCAGTATTCATTATCAAATCATGTATTGCAAGCGACTCTGATGGTTTTGGTCTATTAATATGCTTAGTCAATTATAAACTATAAAGGAGTTGTACATGACAATGTCTGCTGTAAGTATCTATTTCCAATTACTATTGTTTAATTTTTATTATCCGTTCCACAATCCACATAATTTTAAACAATATATATGTTTATTCTTTTCAACGTTCAAAGAGCTCCTTTTTTAATTTTTTTTTTTTTTTTTAAATGAGGAAGTGTAATTGTCAACGACTGTATCTTAATTTCAGTTACGAAAATATTAATTGAGATTGTGCTCAAATATTCGGAAACTATATTACCAAAATCAATGATATGGATATTAGCGACTAGATATTTTCTACAAACAGAAGTTCCTCCCTATTTTAGTTACCTAATGCTCAATCACTGACTTGACAAACAGCAATATAAGAATCAGACTATACCTGTAGAAATTCCAGCATTTGCTCTTCAACTGTACCACGCATTGCCAAAGTTTCTACATGAATAGGACGAGTAGCGCCCATCCGATGAGCACGACTAATGACTTGTTCCTCCATGCTGATAATGTTTCATGGAAAAGATTACATTTCTCCTTGTTAAAGATGACGAGGAAGCAGTAAAAGTAAAATAACATGGTAAATTGACTTGCAAAAAAAAAAAGGACCAGGAAGACTCTTTCATCAGGATTAAAAATAGAATAAAAGATAAAAATCGAGAAAAACTTGGGCTGCAACTAAATGCAATTAAATCAAGAAAAAATGCAGTGCACTAATCGTAGATTTTATTTCATCTTTATCTACATTTATAGAAAAATATTGCATTGATTATGAAACAATAGTATTACCTTCGGTCCCAGATTGGTTCCATTAGAAACACACGAGTTACAAAGCTCAAATCAAGACCCAACGCAGCACTTCCGTCCATTAAAAGAGCCAGACAGCTGGCATCATGTTGGAACATGGCCAGTGACTTTATCTGTTAAAGGAGAAGCAAATTAACTAAAATTAGAGCACCACAAGAAAAATTAAAAATATAAATTAGTTGCAGAAAATTAAGGACATATACCTTGTTGCTAGAATGCATTGGACTGTACATACCAGCAAATTTAATACCAGCAATTGTTAACTGCAAAAAACCAAGCAATTTGTAATCCACTGTCTGCATCAAATAAACCGCAAATAGGCACGCCTAGAAAATGAGAAAGTATTGCTACCTGCTGCTCGATGACATGTATATGCTCAAGAAATTGAGAAAAAATAATAACTTTCTCAAGGAGTGCCTTGTGAGACTCCAAACTTGGTCTGTAGAAATCTTGCTCCAAAACTGTGCTCAAATTGCTCATCTGAGGGGGAAAAGGTAGCTCCTCGATGTGTTTGACACCGTTTTCTTCATTCGTAGTGTAACTAAACTCTCTATTGGACTCCTGCAATACTTTCAACTTCTCTACAAGATAAGCAACTTTACTGCTAGATGTTGATTGCCAATCAGGATTCCAATCATCCTAAATTCATATAACACGTGCATTGTGACGAATGAGTAGACAAATAAATAATCTTGTTTTAATATGAATAGAAATAAAGGTAATTCAACTTTGAAACAGCCTACCTGCCTATACGAAGGTTGCAATTCAATAAGATCTTTAGGGACAGGCCACTTTGGGTTGGGATTTTCTGGGCGGGATAATATTTCAGGACTCTGCATCTCGTATAAGAAACCGCACCCAGGCAAAGAGCATTTTTCACTATCCAAAGCAACACAATCAAGGCACAAGAGATGCCTACAGGGTGTAATGACTGGTAGACGGCACCATTCATTGCACCTAAGCCAAAAAGAAGGGTTAAAATTAGTCTTAATAAGAAATCCAGACATTCTGCATATATTTAGAGAAAACCCCACAAAAAACCTCAAAAGCGAAATATTACCTAATACAGTTACCACCATCAAGGAGGTTATATTTAATAAAAGCATACTCCTCTGAAAGAGGATCAAGACCATTTTCAACCAAAATGTCCATTGTCTCTTGAATATCTTCGCCAGCATCTGTTACTTTAATATGGCCAGCCACACAGCAGGATAGCCTAACATTCCTAATAGTTGTACTTCGAAACTTCCACTGCTTTGGATTCAGTAAACTTTCAACATGTGAAGGATCATTCCAGTCAGCCATCAGTATATTACGCCGCACTGTAACTACCAGTTCATTGTAAGTTTGTGCATGCTCCTCGGTGAAATTTAAAAATGTCACTTCCCTGATACAAGGAGGAATAGTTTGCAAATCTATCTTTCTTGCACTGATCATGCATCTATGGAGCAGTTGCAACAAACGTGATCGACCCTCCTCCATCTCTGCCTCAAATGGTCTAAGTATGCCAGCCTCCCATGACTTTTGATTCTGTCCATATGCTTCTTCATGGAGGAACTTAAGCATTGGCTGAAGATGTGACAGTTGACTATTAGGTGTGTTTGGAGTTGGCGTTCCTGTTAATAACCAACGATTTGAAGCTTTCAATGAAACAGCCATTTGCAATTTGTTTGTCAAGTTCAGACTTGAACCAAGTGTATGTCCTTCATCTAGCATGACCCTAAGCCAGTGTACTTGCATCATTGGACTTTTCTTTCGTGGCCCCCACTCTGCACTTAAACGGTTAAAAGTAGTTATAACAACATCATAGTCCCAAGCCAGACTATGAGCAGAAAGATTTTTATGGTCGGTCCATAGAAAAAGGCGCAACTGTCCAGGTCTGACATGTTGCTGGATTTGGATTTTCCAATGATCAACTAAATATGACGGAACAACTATTAAAGTTGCTCTTGACAAATATAATCTAACCACTGAATCTAGCGGTTCACAAAGAGCAAGTCTGAGAGCAACCAAATCAAATACCAGGTTGTCAAGAGTTGGTGGATAATACAACCTATTAATACCCCTTTCCACTCTCCTTATAAGACCGAAGGCTTGAAATATTTTATGGAAACCTTTGGCATCTCCACCTGTACAACTACCTAATATTGGAATTGCCAAGCCAGTTGTTTCCATCTCCGATAGTTTGTCAGGAGAAAGTTTAGCCAGCCAAGTTAAGGCTTTCTTTGTCATTGAATTTATCAAGGTATAGTGCTCCTTCAGTACAAGTTTGAAAAATGACACATTTTGCTTTTTCCCACCAGTAGTTCCTTTTGTGTGAAATCCTGGTAAGTAGGTAATAGACTGGAATTTATCCCAAGCTTCTTCAGGATCTCTACAACTCTGATGTGTGAGGTCAGAATTCATACTACAAAACCATGCTGCTGTAGCATCTGCTACACTTGCATCTGCAAGCTTCCTCCACTTATGACAGGCATCACACTGAACCCAAGTTTCATTACATGCAACATGATCTGTGGAAAACTTCTCAGGCCTCTCACAACTGTTTGACACTACATATGACAAACCAACTCGATTCTTTTTAGGTAACTGCCTACGGCCATTAGCACGCTTCTTTTCTTTTGAGTTGCCTTTAGCCTTTCTCTCATTACGAAAATTAGATTCTCCATCATATGTATGAAAAAGATTCTTCCTGATTCGACCAAAGCTCCTCGTGCACCGAACTAAATGTGTTGCTGGCTCAGAGCTATCAGCTAATAATGTTGTCGTGTCTATACGAGAAAAAGAACTAAATCCCTCAATCTGATCACCTGGATCCACTAACCTGGCTCTCTTAAGCAATGAGCATTTCAAATCCTCCATGGGAGTGAATTCACCTACAGACAGCTGTCCCCTGCGAGCACTCAGACTAACAGGTCTTTTGCCTAAAAGCATATTATTACAAGTGAATTCGTCACCATTAAGGTCATAATAGCCACATCTTGGATCACCATTATGTGTGCACCAAATAATTTTAACTCCATCTGGTGCATCAGCCAATGTTCCTTGTGTCTTCAAAATTAGGGACAGAGCAGTTATAGTCTTACCTAGGCCAGGTTCATCACAGAACATTCCCCCACGAAAATCTCTGATAGTCGGGGCCGTTCCAGTAACAATGTCACCAGAAACAGTATTTACGTAGAAACTAAACCCATCTTCAGTTACAGAATCAATATATAGAGGATGTCGCAAAACTTCAGCATTCCGCTCGCGGTGTAACATCCACTCAACTGCCGCTTGCTGATGAGGAAAAAGCTTGAGCTTCATACAAGGCATGATTGATGCAGCCAAGCATCTTAGATGGCGACAAGTTGCTGCAACTCTGACAAGGTCAAATGGGCTAAGTCCAGTTAGTATAGAGATCAAAATATCATCTGCCATGTCTGAAATGCCAGTGCTGCAAGAGTAATCTGCTGGTTTTACTCTAGTCGAATAAGGCCTCCCCTTTTTTAATACATTAGGCAAGCTCTTAAAAACTTCATGAAGTTCAAATAGCCTTTCCTTTGAGGCATCAAGAGCACCACAGAGAAACTTGCAATCAAGAACGTGACAATCAGAAATATTCCAGAGGCTAGTTTGACGACCACCTTTACAGTTCCCTCCACCATCAAGAAGCATGGACCTTCTATGCCCCCAATCACAACTGCAGGAGACCTAAAATGCATGAGCAAGATAGACATACTAATACAAAAAAATAATGAACCAATACTCATTGTACTCATAAGATAAACATGTCAGAGTGTTGTAGAATGAAGACAAGAAGGAAATGCAAAATTACTAACACCACAAAACTATTTGTTTCCTTAGCTCCTCCTATAGAAAATTAAAGGTTTTAAGTAAAAATAATAGCTTTATAAAAAAAAATGAAGGAAAAAAAGGACTCAACTATATGTAGTGAGAATGTGAGAGTTGCATTAAATTTTTCTTCTATCAACTCTATGTCCAAAGAGCAGATGGTCTTGATTTCGATTTTAACAAACTGAGACGCCACAGGAATTACTCTCAAACTATATATCCAATGAGTAATGTTATTGATACTAAATTGATTGAATCACCAAACTACCATATCATTTAGAATCATAATTCTACACTTCCCCAATGATATTAATTTATTAGATAGTAAAATTTCATAAAATCTGAAATTATTATTTATAACTTTCTCATTATTGAATGTCACATCAATTAAAAAAAAATTCTTGCAATATTAATAGGGAATTAAGTGTAGCATTACTCTATTTACAAGTCCTTGGTGGGACTTAGGACTTGCCAAGTCCTGGTTCGAGTCAGGGGTGCTTGTAAGAGCATGGGGCAGCCGGAGTTTACATGCTCTATTTAAGCCCGATGGTTTGGCGGAGGGGTTTCCAACGTTAAAAAAAAAAAAGAAATTACTCTATTTATAATTTAGTAAAATCACATTGCAATAAAAGACAGTACAGTACATTCAATCCTCATATCCCAATCATTACTCGTAAAGAACAGTTCTTTTTTAAACTGTGCACTTGTAGCTGAATCAACATAATGTAAATAGCTAAATATTGAAAAATTACAATGCATGTAATGTACCTCAAGTGTCTGAACAGCGAACCGGCAATGGCGCCGGATCTCGGAAACTGCCAGCCGGCCCAAGCGTCTATAGGCAAATAAACATCAACAAGCACAACGGCTCTCGCCGCCTCGTTTTCCCCAATCTCCACGCGCAAAACTCGCGCGTCAATCTTCACGCACTTCTGATTAACCAACGAGTGTAGCTGATACACCACGCACATGCTCCCATTCACCAAACCTATCTTCCTCTTCAGCCTCCTCCTCGCGCTTGAACCTTCCGCCGAAACGTCGCCGTTCGAATCCACAGAAGATAAAACGACGCCGTTTTCGGATCTGAAGCCGTCGTTGAAGATTTGACATGGAGTATTGACAGGTAAGCTTGAGTGAGGGGGATTGACTGCCAGAACCGCACAAAGGAAACCGCAGAGTTTGTGGTCGTGTAAATGAAACGACGTCGTCTCCTCCATTGCAGGCCGTATGCAACGACACGCTTTTATGATGAAGAAGAATTAAGGAAACGTAAATAGGTTGTTATGGGTAAGGGAAAGTGGGCCCCGTTAAGGATCTGTAAGGGTGCGGTGAGGAGTACGGTTGGAGATTGTGTGGATCGTTTGATTGCCGTAGATCGGAATCACGTTTTTTCTTATGTGAGCCGAGGATGAGATTTGGAATCGAGTTTAGTTGCTATGTCCGTTGATTTCTCTGTGGCCGTAGATTATATAGGATAGGATCTACTGTGTTGAGGCTCACATTAATCCTATGGGCGACCAATGAGAATCGCACTGGAAAGGTATATCTCGGGACCGGGGCTGGAGACCGGAGACTCGTACATTAGTGTAACACCCCGTTGGATGTATGAGGTTATCGGCAGGAAAAATGATTGACCCATCTGCACAAATCTCTAAATTTATAGAAAATTTGGCATGATATATCCTAAAACTGAACAACATTGATCAATATCCAGCACCAAAAAGAATTTAAGAAAACATCAAAGCAATAAAACGACCTCAGGTCAACACAAAACTCATCAAAAATCATAACCCAAGGGCTCCATACCCACATCATCTATCAACACTTAAGGGTTTTGTGCCCACAATACATAAGCAAGCAAAACTTTAACTTATTTATACAAACCAGAGTGCTCAGCACAAAAGCAATATAATAATAAATGAACCTAAACCTATATGACTTCTTCCAGGACACCTGTGAGGGCGACTGCCGTTTGAGTTATCCACGTCTCGAGCATGACTTTAAATCTGATAACCAACCTGCAAAACTAGTAAATTGGTTTGGCGTGAGTTATAAAACTTAGTAAGTGACTATACTAGTGTTATAACAAATAAGTCAAATATAAACTCCAAACAAACGAATCAACTTATCAGCAGTTTATCAGGATTGCTAAAATGTTACAAGTTTAAATTTTATTAACTTGATATTATTCTTTATACTTAACAAATGTCGAACTTTCATATTTACTTATATATATGCGAGCTAATTTAATCGCTAACATCCAAAGCATACAAAGCACAACATGAATACCGTACATCGTTTAATATCAAATACACTTCAATCACATGAAATATGATGGCAAACACATTTATTTTTATGTCAATTATCCATCTTTGCATTATCAAACCGGAAACCCAAATAAATTTTCTTATGAAACTGTAGTTTTCGAAATCTCTTTTCTTATCTGAAAAACACATCTTTTCTTTGTAAAACTTTTCTGAAAACTCTGTTATGTAAGAGTTTGAATAGAAATAGTGTAAGTAGTCCCACATGTAAAATGCATATGGAAGATGAAAAGTTTATAAGTGTATTCTAAACACTTTTATTAAATTGGAAAAAGCAAGTGGGCTTGGGTTTGGGCTTGATTGATGTGTGGTTGGCATGACAATTAATATATTTAATATATATTAATTATTCAAAGATGGGCCTTGGGCCTTTGTGCTCTTGTGACATTGAATAAATATCTTATTTTTGGAAAAACGTTTTTGAATTTAATTTTCATTTAAAATAGAAGGGTTGTGTCTGATCAACATACCATTTTCATATTTTAATTGAATTTGGAAAAACGTTTGGGAATAAACCACCCTATTTTTCCATTCTTCATATATAAAACAGAGAAGGCAGACTTAGAGATATATATACAAAGAATCCGAAATTGATAAAAATTCTCTACATACAAACTTGTTGATCCTAAATAGAAAACACCAAATAAGTTCGCCAGGGGTCGGATTTTCAGTGCAGAATCTTCGATCATCAGATTATTGAATCCTGGTGGCAGATGTCCGAAGAACTACAAGCACAAGAGTATGGGAGAATTTATGCGAATTACAAGCACAAGAGTATGGGCGAATTTATACTATATGGCATAGTCTTCTGTGCGAGCCTCAATCTACAAAGTCCGTTTGTTGTTTTTGTTTTTTCGATTACTTGCATTGTAAGTTTTCTGTTGGTTTGATATTGATTACTTGTTTTAAGTTTCTGGCTTTGATTTGGAATGCATTTACAAGTTTCTATTTAAAGAAAAATAATTGCATTCGTTGATTGTTCTTCAATAATCTACAGCAGAAATTCAATGGAACAATCTGCGAATGCTGTGAAGCCTCATATTGAGAAACCAGACAAGTTTAAAGTACTAGATTTTTATTTTATCTAACAATATTAAACCTTGCACATGTCGTCAAGGAAGAATGCCCTGTGGCAGAGGGAGATAATATTCCTGCAGAAAAATTCAATGCAATTGATGCATGGAAACACAATAAGATTTTATGTATGAATTATATTCTAAATAGCCTTGATGATTCTTCGTATGATGTCTACAGATCTTATAAGACTGCCAAGGAACTATGGGAATCCTTGGAAAATAAATATAAGATCGAAGATGTCGGTTCAGAGAAGTTCATTGTTGGGAAATTTCTAAAGTACCAAATGGTGGATTCAAAGACTATTGTCAGTCAAGTCGAAGAATTACATATTCTTACCCATGAACTTGAGGCAGAAGGCATTGTACTACCGGTACAGTTTACTGTCAAATATGTGATAGAAAAATTACCTCAATGTTGGAACGATTTCAAGATACATTTGAAGCATAAAAAGACTGATATGTCAATGGAGGATCTGGTTCTCAAACTGAGGGTGCAAGAAAATCACCGCAAAAGTGTTGGTTTCTATGATTAGTCCCAGGATCATAATGAACAATGAAATGCGAATGAATAACGAAAAAGTATGGCGGAAACAAACTTACATCGATCGGTTTAAGGATTTGTTGATGAACAAAACTCTCCTCCTCCAAGACTCCAAGATTCATCCAAGATAAAGTAGAAGCTCCAAGCTTTGTTTTGATTTTTCCAAGCCCTTGGATAGGTTTCCCTATCACCTCTTGATGATTCTTGAAGAGTGCTAGACCTTAGTGAATTTTTGCAACAAAAACTTCACACTTTTCTTCACAAATTTTGGCTAAGAAATGAAGAAAATTTGGAGAGGAAATGGCTTCACAGCTCACGGCAATTTAGGAGAGAGAGGAAGTTATGTATTTAATTTTTCAAAATCAATTATATTTGTTTCAAAAACAATAATAATTGATATACCAAACCTTGGTTGGTAAAAGTCAATCAACATACTTTAACTTGGAGTGTTTTACACTATTCACCAACAACCACACTTAAACACATCAAACTAAAGTGTAAAGTGACATGTGATGTGATGGTTGATGTGACATGTGGGCCCCACTCGATTCCGAATACGAGTGGGCCCGCAAACACTCCCGGGCTTGGGTTCGCTAATTCCAAATTAACGAACTTCCATCGCGACGTAATTTAAATCGAATTTAATTAAATAATTATGCCTAGCAAAATTACTATTCACATCGCTAACGAATTAATTCTAAATTAACTCGTTTGCCCGAATTAAAATCTAATTTTAATCCCCGTCGAAATCAAATTTCGTTTAATAAATCGAATATATTATTTTAACGATTAATTCCAAATTAATCTTTCTCTCTCTTCAAATAGTGCTTTATCCAAGATAAAGTCTCTCCGCAATTAATCCCAGATTAATTAAGTTCAAATCATACGTCATTCGTGAATCTTCGGGAAGTGACCAAAGAGATCTCTGGATATGTTGGCAGTAAATCCGGTCGTTGGACTATTCGAACACTTACGTACCTCGTACTACTTTTTTACCGATTTATGAGACAATGTTGGCTTCTAGCAAAGTGACATGCCTACCCAATTCTCCAGAAACATCCTTAATGGAATATACGATCTATATCAGGCGTAGTACACCGTAGTATTACGTATTGCGATCCAGTATCTGATGTCACGTGCAAGGCATTGGGCTAGAATAGTGTCTGCCCCGTTCGAAAGCCATATCGGATATCTAGCAACTAGTCTATTTGAATCGGATAATCATGACCTTGTCATCTTATCCCGATGGTTGCAACACAATAGAGAACCAGTTCTGAATCCCTGCATGATCATCATCTCCATATGTCTGAAGTGATACTTCCGTCTTGACATCACATCCAATACACTAAGATTCTCAATAAATCCAGAAGAGGCGTACACAGAACCTGTTAAAGCCCTGGACGACCAAAACCAAAGTTTGCCGATTGTCGCAAGTACTAGCGATGCAAGTCTCAGGTTAAGACCAAATACACCTACCATGAAGCGGACTCCCATAGACACATATACATACTACCAATGGGATTCCGCGGGGTCTATCCAGAGTGAAGCTGTTTTCCGTACCATCGGTAAAACACAACCTCCTATTGCACTTGCATAAGTATTCAATACTTAAATATATGAGAACTATGTTGTTATGCCCTCACAACGCGCACAAGTACAATACTAGTCTATTCCGCATTATCGATGTCCAGTCTCGATAATACTACGACTAGGGATATTTAATGATTAAACCTTTATGGATTGATACTGTCTCATATAATCTCAATCCGGAACTAATAATATGGACTTTTACCATTTATATATATATATCAAAGTAAATGAAATACAAAACGGTAAAAGACAATTTCATTGCAACATAGTTAATTTTATACAAAAACACAATGTCTTTTACAAACAGTGACGCTATGGGTCATAACCGTCCAACAATCTCCCACTTGGCCTATAGCTAGTCACTCAAGCATCTAATACCTAAACTATGTACATGTCGCTCAAAATTTTACTGAGGAATAGTTTTCGTCAGCGGATCTGCCATGTTGTTATCTGATGCGACCTTCTCAACCTTCACATTGCCACGATATATGATCTCACGTATCAGATGGAAATGTCAAAGAACATGCTTGGATCATTGATGAGACCGCGGTTCCTTAGCCTGCGCTATAGCCCCGTTATTGTCACAATACAATGGAACGGGCTCAGCTGCTAACGGAACTACTCCTAATTCAATTAGGAATTTTTGGATCCAAACTGCTTCCTTTGCTGCTTCAGCTGCAGCAATGTACTCCGCTTCTGTTGTTGAATTGGCAACAGTCTCTTGCTTGGAAGATTACCAGCTCACTGCTCCGTTATTCAAATAAAATATGTACCCTGATTGCGACTTGCAGTCGTCTTTGTCGGTTTGGAAACTTTCATCGGTATACCCAGTTACCTCAAGTTATCCATCTACATAGATTAAGAAAGCATTCTTAGTTCGTCTAAGATACTTTAGGATATTCTTAACCGCCATCCAGTGACCTTCATCTGGATCGGCCTGATAGCGACTACACATGCTCAAAGCATAGGAGACATCAGGTCGCGTACATATCATGGCATACATGATCGATCCGACCGCCGAGGCGAATATTCTCCGACTCATGTTGTCTCTCTCATCTTGAGTTTTATGACACATGTCTTTAGATAGATAGACGACATGTGACACTAGCAACAGTCCCCTCTTAGACTGATCCATGTTGAATCTCTTCAACACTTTGTCAATGTACGTGCTCTGGGAGAGTCCAAGTAGTTTTCTAGATCTATCCCGGTATATTTTTATTCCCAAAATAAAGACTGCTTCTCCCAGATCTTTCATGGAGAATTTCAATGAAAGCCAAGCTTTCACCGACGTTAGCATGGGAATGTCATTGCCTATAAGCAATACATCGTCAACATAAAGGATAATAAAAGTCAGTGCTCTCCCACTAACCTTCTTGTATACACAAGGATCATCTTCGTTTTGAATGAAATCATATTCTTTTATGATCTCATCAAAACGTTGGTTCTGTTGGACAATTAACGTCACTATTTGTACAGATCATTGTGTTATTGTACAAATTAACTATGTGATAAAGGAGATTGCTCTCTTATTATTTATGATTAGATCACATAGATTTATAAATGATAGGAGGTCCTTATGATTAGTTCCTGGATTGAGATAATATAAGACAGTATCAGTCCACGAATGATTAATCATTAAATATCCCTAGTCAGAGTATTATCGAGATTGGACATCGATAAATACGTAAAAGACTAGTATTACACTCGGTATAGTTCTCATATATTTGAGTATATGATACTCATGTAAGTGTAATAGGAGGTTGTGTTTTACCAATGGTAAGGAAAATAACTTCGCTCTGGATAGACCCATCGGAATTCCATTGGTAGTATGACTATGTGTCTATGGAAATCCGAAATCAGGGTAGGTGTATTTGGTCTTAACCTGAGACTTGCACCGCTAATACTTGCGACAATCAATATACTTTGGTTTTGGTCGTCCAGGGCTTTAACCGGTTCTGTGTACGCCTCTGCTGGGTATATTGAAAATCGTAGTGTGTTGGGTGTGATGTCAAGACAGAAATATCACTCCAGTCATAGTCGAGATGATGTCACGTAGGATACGGTACTAGTACTCTTAAGTACTGCAGTCATCGGGATATTATGACTAGGTCATGTATATCCGATTATACAGACTAGTTACCAGACTTCTGACATGTGCTTCGTACGGGGCAGACACAGCTCCAGCCCCAGGCCTAGCACGTGACATCCGATACTGGATCGACATATACGATACCACGTATACTACGCCTGATATAGATCGCTTATTCCTGTAAGCATGTTTCTGGAGAATTGGGTAGGCATGGCGTTTTGCTAAAAGCCAACCTTGTCTTGTAAATCGGTATAAACGTAATACTAGATACTTACGTGTTCGGATAGTCCGACGATCAAATTTACTGCCAACATATCCGGGGATCTCATGAGTCGCTTCCCGAATATTCACCGATGACGTATGCCTCGCACTTTTATTAATCTGGGATTAATTAGATGAAAGAGAAAATTAATCTAAGATTAATTGCAGAGATATTTTATCTAGGATAAAATATCATTTAAAGAGAGAGAACGATTAATTTGGAATTAATCGATTAAATTAATATATTCGATATATTAAATGAAATTAGATTTCGACTCGGAATTGAAATTGGATTTTAATTCGGGTGAACGAATTAATTTAGAATTAATTCGTTAGCGAATTGAATAGTAATTATGCTACGCATGATTATTTAATTAAATTAGATTTAATTACGTTGCAACGTAAAATTCGTTAATTTGGAATTAGCGAACCCGAGCCCAGGATTATTTGCAAGCGCATTCGCATTTCGAATTCGAGTACGGCACGTGAGTCAAATCAAGCGTCAAATCGCTAGTCACATCAATCATCAAATCGCATGTCACTTTGAGTGATGTGACACTTGATTGATTGATGTGATTGATTGATTGATTGATTGATTGATGTGACAACTAGTCACTTTGAGTGATGGAAGTTGTTTGGTTGGTGAATGAGTGTTGGACACTCAAGTGTGGTGAAAGACATATACCATTGTTTTATTAAATGGTATTTGACTTTTATTTTTGATATTTGATATACAAAAACACTTAACAACTAAGATAACAACTTAACGCACATCTCTCTCTCTCATTCCTTCTCTTCCATTCATGCCCAAGGGCTCCATTTTCTCTCTTCTGTTTTCAGCCACTGCCGAGTATAGAGGAGAAGAAAGTGATGATTTTGTAGCAAAATAAAGTGCTAGCACATTCCGGAGTTATCCGTAGGTGATAGGGAAACCCACCCGTGTGCATGGAATTATTTCATCACAAAGCTTGGAGTTTTAAAGACATCAATGGCTGAATTTTTGAAGATCAAAAACTGCCACTGCCATGACCATGATGGAGGGAGAAAATAATTTTTGTTCCTCAATCCATCGCCTATACCGATTGATGTAAGTATTTCGCAACTTCTTCGATGTATTCGCATGATGTTTCTATGCTTTATTCGATCCTCGGGACTTAGAGATTTCCCAACAATGGTATCAGAGCGTGTAATAGCATAAAATTTGATTTAGGGTTAAAATTTGGGCAAAATGTGTTTGAACATGATTTAATTAAATTGGATGTTTGAGTATGCTTAAAACATGTTTTATTGATGATTGATTGAATCAATTTGATGAAATGTTGTTTAGAACAAATTTCCCCAAATGTATTAGGTTGGCCGAGACTTTAAGAAACCCTAATGTCTTGGAATTTTGATTTTTTGATTCATTGGATGAGTTAGAATCATTTGGAAATATTGATTTAATGTACAATTGGATTTAATTAGATTGAATTTGATTTGGACATGAAATCCCCTCCTTGGCCGAGACATGAGAAGCATGAGATAAAGGGTTTTATTTTTTATCAAAATGTGTTGGACATGTGATGATGAATATGAGCATGATTAGTTGTATAAATTGATGATTTCGAAATATTGATTTATATGATTAATTATGTAATACACTTTAGAATTAATTAGATTATGAAATTGGACTTTTATGATTTAATTAATTGGGCTTGAATTGGATTTGGGCTTGAAATGTTGTAATTGGGCTTTAATGGGCTTAGTTGTACCAAGTTGGGTTTAGGCTAAATTGGTTGGATCCAATTGATCCCAAAACCACATCCGTTAAGCCCAAATGCGACTAATGGACCTTTAACGTTAATTGGGCCTAATGGGCCTAAATTGATTTCAAAGGCATATAAGAGTGATTCATTTAAATGGGCTTTAGTCTTTGGGTTTGACTCATGTTGACCAAAATCCCATGCCTTAAGAAATTAATTGAAAGTCCATTGAACTTTAATGGAAAGACATTGGATGTTAATCGGGCTTTGAGACCCGTAATGATTAAATTTTGAATTTAAGTCGTAAAGGTTCATTATAAAGTGTAATATTTAATTTGGAATTAAATAAATGGATTAGTATTAAATAGTAAATTAAATTGGATTTAATGTTGTAGTTTAATTCGTTTCTTGAATTCATACTTTGAGTACTTATTCGCAAAATGAGTTTGACTCACGCAAAATCAAATCGTTGTTTGAACATTGGATGGTCATTAATTATCAGATTAATTAATTTGATTAGATTGATTGATAACATGCTTGTGTGAATACATGGTTTCGATGCATGAATAATGTATATCGGATGGATATTAGATGGGTGGGGCAATTTTAGAAATTGTTGTAATAAATTTGGAATTTATTAATTGGACCTACTTGTCCAGCCTTATTACCTCATTATTCTTTGTATTCTCTTCTCACCTATTCCCCTCAATGTAAATGAGATTTCTTTAGAAGTGTAGTGTAACGGGTAAAAGTAAATACTTGTGCTAGCGGGAGAGAGGAAATGGAGAGATTTGATCTAGGATCAATGTGTTAAGTATCCATCCGCATATCATTATTATTTTATTCATACGCGCTTTATTATGTATTTAAAATGCATGTTTAAGGGTGTATGATGATGAGACCTTTGCCAATTTACACGCGAAAAACCCTCAAACAATATTAAGCGTTTTTCCTTACATTGAGTGATTCTTACTCAAGATCTAAGACTGGTATTGGCTTGTTGGCCAAAGTCAAGGCCTTTGTCTGTCGATGATGTGTTTGAATCACGAGAGTTTTGTTCCATATTGGTGTCTTGTCCAAGTCGTGATTTGTTGGCCAAAGTCAAGATCACTTCTTGTCCATCGACATTGATTACGAAGCTTTCCATGGTCAATGGGTTCCGCTTAACTGGGATCATTAAGTTTGTTGTGCCAAAGCCAAGGCTTAATTGATTCAGAGGAAAAAGGTTAGGTAATATATTGAATATATTGGCATATATAAGACATATGTTTCGGACTTTGATGTCCCCCTACCGGATCTAGGAATTGGATTGGATTCAATTGATCTTAGAGATCTACCTAGTTAATTATCATACAATTTGTTGGCAAAAGTCAAGATTGTGTGATATTTAACGGGATCCTAGTCCACTAGGAAACACAGTTTCCCGAGTACTCGACAGAGGGTTAGAGGCTCGCCGAAAAATAGTGGGAGGCAAGTATTAGATTTGCAATATTCGTTTAATTACTTGTCATATGCGCTCAAACAAATATCATTCGTTAAATAAATTAAATGTTAGTTGGACGAATATTTAAATTATTGTTTTAAAACAGTTGAACTGTATTCAAACTATTTCAATTAATAGTTGATTTTATAATTGGATTATAGTAATCAATATAATTGAATTAATCAAATTAAAAGTATAGTTGATTATATAGTTGGACTATAGTAATCATTATATTAAATAGTACCTGGAATAGTTAATTAATAGTTGGACTATTAGAATCAAGATCAAATTGAAAGATTAGTGTTTAAAACATAATCCTAGGGAAAATTTGTTTAAACGACTTTAATTTTCAAATTGGGAATAATTTCAGGATGGTACTGGAAACTAATAAATTACTTTATTTGATAAAATAACATATTAGGCCTAAGCCCGAAATTAAGCAATAGTAGAGCATGATCTTTGGAAGATTCATGTAATGATAACTTAAGTGCTTAATCCATTAAACTTGTCAAAAAGACTCCTTAATTTTTTAATCAGAACTAAGGATTAGATCCTTAAAGTATGATGTTGAAATTGAAGGATCTTCATAGATTTATATTTAAATCTTAGAAATACTAAATTGCAATAATAACTCTTGGAGAGTCAATGACTATCCTCAATGAGACAAAATCAAAGTTTGCAATGATACAAGTAGCGCAAGGCGCACCTTACTTCGATATTCTAGATGGCTAAGGCTTGGCCAAAGGCTTCTAGAATGTTGAAAATGGGCAAAGAGAAAATCATTATAATCTTCTGGGAAGATAAAGGACATATCCTAAAATGTCTGCCTAAACTGTGGCAAACGGGGTCACTTAAGCATGATTGCCGTATGGACAAGGCAGACATGAAGGAATTAAAGAAAGGGCAAGGCTCTGACTTCAAAGATATTTGTCATAAACATGTTCACTAATAGTATTAAAATTAGATTTTAAATACTAAAAGTGGTACATAAATATGTACTAGTGTGCAGCATCTGCTATGAGCAGGATACTGACTTCAGTTGAGATTAATCTGCGAATCAGAAACGGGACGAAAGTCGCTGTTTTAACCGTAGATACCTAAGTTTAGGAAATGCCCTTCGGGTGTGTACTTAAATTAGGAAACTGTTATAATGTGACTAGTTTGACTAGAAACATTATCTCTATATCGAGTATAACTCGTTGCGAGTATGCCTTTATATTCTAGAACACTAAGTATTTTATTATATAAAGATGATATTGAGATACACACATTAGATATGAATAACAGTATTTATATTTTGAATATAAATAAATCTCAAACATATAACATGACAAACAGATAGCTCAACTGATTTGATCAGATAAAAACTAATTGTGGCAGTGTTGTCTAGGACACATTAAAGAAGACTCGTATATCCACACTTTTGAAGAGTAGATACTAGGACTGATTTGATTCAAATCAAATAAAGTCTACGAATCTAGTTTATTAGGTAAAGTACCTAAAACGCCTTTACTTGGTAAAAGTGCAAATGCCACCGATCTGTTAGCCCTCGTTCATAGTGATGTAAGTGGGCCAATGTCTAGCTAGACTAGATGTGGATATGAATATTTCGTGACCTTTACGGATGTGGCATTGCGTTATGGTTATGTGTTTCTTTTGAAACACGAATCAAAAACTTTTAGAGTTTCGACACGAAGTAGACAAACAGATCGGCTAAAGTATTAAAACATCACGGTTTGACCATGATGAAAATACTTATGCAATAAGTTTCACATATACATGAAAGAGTATAGTATTCTTTCAAAGAGGACTCCTCCCGGAACACGTCAATTTGACAGTGTGACCGAACGGAGAAACCGAATTTTGTTAGACATGATAAAGTTAATCATGAGTCGCTCTGAGATACCATTTTCCTGCAAAAGGGATAAGCATTTACAGTGCAATACTTATTTTGAATAAGGTTCCATAAAAATATGTTTGACAGAATTCATATTAGATATGAACAGTAAAGAAATTGGTTTTTCTTATTCCTGCAGATTTGGGTATGCTAGACATATGTTTGGATGATACCAAACTAGAACCCAAATCGGATAAGTGCCTAATGTAATTGGTTATCCTAGGGAAACCAAAGTATAGTACTTATACAACTCACTAATAGAACAATGGTATTGTTGCTCGTCATGCGATTTTCCTAAGAGGAATACCGATATGCAGTGGTAAGTGGGAGGATAGTAAAACTCAATGAAAATTGGAGAAATACTATTCAAGGCACCAAATCACAATGGAACACAAACAGTTCATCAGGGATGAAACTGTACCAGTAATCTTCGAATACACAAGAACCGCGTAGGTTGGAGAGAGTCAGAAAACAACCTAGGGTATGGGTTTCTGATCTCACCTCATAAGATGTCAATCTTATCGAGGAAGACGAACTAACTACGTATGAAGAAGTGATACAAGGTATCGACTCCCAATTATAGTAAAGTGCCATGATGTACGAAATGGATTCCATGTATATCAACTATGTTTAGACACTAGTTGTTGTACCGAAAGGCATTATGCCTATTGGTACTATATAAGTTTCCAAGGAAAATATACATGGATGACAACATACCAACGTACTAAGCTAGGCTTGTAGCGGAAAAGTATCGTTATCAACATTGTGTTGATTACGATGAAACCTTTTATATGTTGCCACGATAAATCCATTTGGATAATGCTTGCTGATGCTGTATATTTCATTCATGAAATATGTCAACTGAATCGGAAAATCGCTTTCCTTAAACGGAAACCTTTTGTAGGATGTTTACAACATCCTGACGATTTTGTCGTATCAAAAACTAGCAAACAAGGTTTGCAGGTTATTCGATCCATAGTTGGATTGAAGTAAACATTAGATTCTTGGAACTATCGTTTTGATATAATCATAATGGTGTATGATTTGATTCAAAATGAAAATGATTCTTGTGTATATTAGGAGGTTAGTGGGAGCGCATTGAAAGTGGTTGTCCTATAAATAATGATACATGTCATTTCTTGGAAATGATATTCCCATATTATAATCGGTGAAAGTTTGGCTTTCATGAAAATTCTCCGTAGAATTCTTGGGAGAAACAACCTTTATTTTAGGAATAAAGATCTACTGGGATATATTTAAAGTTGTTAAAACTCTCTGAGAACTCATGCATTTAAAAATGTACGTGACCTGGTGTCTCATACGCTTTGAGCATATGGATTCACAAACAGGACAATCCAAGTGATAGTCACTGGATTGATATTAAGAACATACTTAGTATCTTAGAGAACTAAGATATGATGTCTTAAACTATGGAGAATGAGAACTTGGAGTGACTGGATTCACTGCTATAAGTTTCCTAACCGATAAAAATGACTATAAGTTGTAA
This sequence comes from Zanthoxylum bungeanum, assembly GCA_019454045.1. Taxonomy (NCBI): domain Eukaryota; kingdom Viridiplantae; phylum Streptophyta; class Magnoliopsida; order Sapindales; family Rutaceae; genus Zanthoxylum; species Zanthoxylum bungeanum. The sequence goes on along the minus strand of SKCR01037379.1, from coordinate 46,188 downwards.
TAAAGGTACTATACAGTTTGAATAACGGAACAGTGAGTTGGAAATATTCCAAGCAAGATACTGTTACCGAATAAACAACAAATGTGGGTTATTGCTGCAGCTGAGGCAGCAATAGAAACTATCTTGGTCATTAACAAATCTAATTAGATTAGATATGATTCTGTTAGAAGCTGAGCTAGGCGTCAGCACAGGCTAAAGAATTAATGGTCTCATCAACGATCCAGATATATATTTCGACTATTCATCTGATTTATTCGGATCATGCATCGTGGTGATGTGATGATCGAATAATTCACATCAGATGATAATCATGCAAATCCACTGACGGAAGCTTTTCCTCAGCAGTTTTAGCGAACCGTACATAGTTCGGGTGTTAGACACTCGAGTGACTGGCTATAGGCCAAGTGGGAGATTGTTGGACAGTTATGACCCATAGCGTCACTATTTGTACAGATCATGGTGTTGTTGTACAAATTAACTATGTGACAAAAGAGATTGCTCTCTTATCATTTGTGATTAGATCACCTAGATTTATAATGATAGGAGGTCCTTATGATTAGTTCCTGGATTGAGATGATATGAGACAGTATCAGTCCACGAAGGATTAATCATTAAATATCCCTAGTCAGAGTATTATCGAGATTGGACATCGATAAATGCGTAAAAGACTAGTATTACAGTTGTGTGTGTTATGTGAGATCATAACGACATAGTTCTCATATATTTGGGTATATGATACTCATGCAAGTGTAATAGGATGTTGTGTTTTACCGATAGTATGGAAAACAGCTTCGCTCGGGATAGACCCCTCGGAATTCCATTGGTAGTATGACTATATGTCTATGGAAGTCCGACATCAGGGTAGGTGTATTTGGTCTAAACCTGAGACTTGCACCGCTAATACTTGCGAAAATCAATATACTTTGGTTTTGGTCGTCTAGGACTTTAACTGATTCTGTGTACGCCTCTGCTGGGTATATTGAGAATTGTAGTGTGTTGGGTGTGATGTCAAGATGGAAGTATCACTCTAGTCATAGTCGAGATGATGTCACGTCGGATACGGTACTAGTACTCTTAAGTACTTAGTCATCGGGATATTATGACTAGGTCATGTATATCCGATTATACAGAATAGTTACCAGACATCCGACATGTGATTCGTACGGGACAGACACAGCTCCATCCCTAGGCCTATCACGTGACATCTGATACTAGATCGATATACACGATACCACGTATACTACGCCTGATATAGATCGCTTATTCCTGTAAGCATGTTTCTGGAGAATTGGGTAGGCATGGCGCTTTGCTAGAAGCCAACCTTGTCTTGTAAATCGGTATAAACGTAGTACTAGGTACTTACGTGTTCGGATAGTACGACGACCGAATTTACTGCCAACATATCCGGGGATCTCATGGGTCGCTTCCCGAAAATTCACCGATGACGTATCACTCGCACTTTTAATAATCTGGGATTAATTAGATGAAAGAGAAAATTAATCTCTGATTAATTGCGGAGATATTTTATCTAGGATAAAATATCATTTAAAGAGAGAGAACGATTAATTTGGAATTAATCGATTAAATTAATATATTAGATATATTAAACGAAATTGGATTTATACGTGGAATTGAAATTGGATTTTAATTCGGGTGAACAAATTAATTTAGAATTTTCGTTAGCGACGTGAATAGTAATTATGCTAGGCATGATTATTTAATTAAATTAGATTTAATTACGTCGCAACGGAAAATTCGTTAATTTGGAATTAGCGAACCCGAGCCCAGGATTATTTGCAAGCGCATTCGCATTTCGAATTCGAGTGCGACACGCGAGTCAAATCAAGTGTCAAATCACTAGTCACATCAATTGTCAAATCACATGTTACTTTGAGTGATGTGACACTTGATTGATTGATGTGATTGATTGATTGATTGATTGATTGATGTGACAACTAGTAACTTTGAGTGATGGAAGTTGTTTGGTTGGTGAATGAGTGTTGGACACTCAAGTGTGGTGAAAGACATATACCATTGTTTTATTAAATGGTATTTGACTTTTATTTTTGATATTTGATATACAAAAACACTTAACAACTAAGATAACAACTTAACACACATCTCTTTCTCTCATTCATTCTCTTCCATTCACGCCCAAGGGCTCCATTTTCTCTCTTCTGTTTTCAGCCACTGCCGAGTATAAAGGAGAAGAAAGTGATGATTTTGTTGCAAAATCAAAGTGCTAGCACACTCCGGAGTTGTCCGTAGGTGATAAGGAAACTCACCCGTGTGCATGGAATTGTTTCATCACAATGCTTGGAGTTTTAAAGACATCAATGGCCGAATTTTTGAAGATCAAAAACTGCCACTATCGTGACCATGATGGAGGGAGAAAATAATTTTTGTTCCTCAATGCATCATCTCTATCGATCGATGTAAGTATTCTGTAACTTCTACAATGTATTCGCATGACGTTTCTATTCTTTATTCGATCCTCGGGACTTAGAGATTTCCCAACAGGTTCCATGACGGTGATGCTTGCTTCAGTCCATAAATGGACCAATTTAACTTACAAACCTTGTTTGCAAGTCTAGGCATGATAAAACCGTCAGGCTGTTGCATATAAACATCCTCCAAAAGGTTTCCTTCTAAGGAAATCGGTTTTAACGTCCATCTGCCATATCTCGTAATCGAAATATGCAGCAATAGTAAGCATTATCTGAATGGATTTAATCATGACAACATGTGAAAAAGTTTCGTCGTAATCGACACCATGTCGTTGACGATACCCCTTTCGCTACAAGCCTAGCTTTGTACGTTTGTACGTTGCCATCCATGTCGGTCTTCTTCTTGAAGACCCATTTGCATCCAATAGGCTTTACTCCTTCTGGTGCATCAACCAGTGTCCAAACTTGGTTGGTGTACATGGAATTCATTTCGGACTTCATGGCCTCTTGCCATAAAGCAGAATCAATATCTTGTATCGCTTCCTCAAACGTAGCCGGTTCGTTATCCTCAATGAGATTAATATCTACATGAGGTGAGATTAGAAACCCATACCTCTCAGGTTGTTTCCTGACTCTATCCGACCTACGTGGTCCTTGTGTAATAGAAGATTGTGGTACAGTCTCATCCCGGATGGACTGTTCTTGTTCCGTTGAGGATTCTATGCCAGGAACAGTATCACTCTGATTTTCATCGAGTTCTACTTTTCTCCTACTAACCACTGCATTTAGGAATTCCTTCTCAAGGAAGACCGCATGTAGAGCAACAAATACTTTGTTCTCTCGTAGGTGATAGAAGTAATATCATTTAGTTTCCGTAGGATATCCTACGAATAGGTATTTATCCGATTTGGGCTCAAGTTTGGTACCTTCCAAACGTTTGATGTATGCCCAGCATCCCCAAATCTTCAGGAATGAGAAACCCGATTTCTTTCATGTCCATATCTCATACGGAGTCTGTTGAACAGACTTTGACGGAACCTTATTCAAAATAAGAATTGCACTTTTTAATGCATATCCCCAGAAGGAAATAGGTAGCTCGATGCGACTCATCATAGACCCAACCATGTCCAATAAAGTTCGGTTTCTCCGTTCGGACACACCGTTTAATTGCGGTGTTACAGGAGGAGTCCACTGTGAAAGAATACCATATTCTTTCAAGTAATTTAGAAACTCATTGCTCAAATATTCGCCACAACGGTCCGACTGTAATGTCTTTATACTCTTGCCGGTCTGTTTTTCAACTTCGTGTCGAAACTCTTTGAATTTCTCAAAAGTTTCCGACTTGTATCTCATGAGATACACATAACCATAACATGATGCATCATCCGTAAAGGTTATGAAGTATTCATATCCACCTCTAGCCTGGCTAGACATGGGCCCACAAATATCACTATGAACAAGGGCTAACAGTTCGGTGGCGCGTTCACCTTTACCGCTAAAAGGTGATTTAGGCATTTTGCCTAATAAGCAAGATTCGCAGATCTCATATGAATTTGGATCAAATCCGTCCAAGTACCCACTCTTCGAAAGTGTGGATATACGAGTCTTATTTATGTGTCCCAGATGACAGTGCCACATATAAGTTTCATCTTTGTTACTCATTTTGAGCCTTTTGTTTGTTATATTATATGTTTAAGATAGATTTATATTCAAAATATAAAAACCATTATTTGCAACACCAGTGCAAATTTTTACATTATTTTTATATAAATAACACATAGTGTTCCGAAATACAAAAGTATACACACATTGGGTTAACATAGATACAGATATGATATTCCTAGTCAAACTAGGTACATAATAACAGTCATTTAGTTCAAGTACATACCCCGAGGGCAGTTCCACAACAAAAGTGCTCACGGCCAAAACAACAACAAGTGTCCGTTTCCAACACGCAAATCAATCTCCGCTAAAGCCAGTCTCCTGTTAATCTGTTGATCCTGCACATCGGTACATATATGAGTACTACAACCAGAATCAAAAATCCAATTTTTAAAACTAGAAGTAGTCATGTTTATTTCAATAATAAACATACCTCAGGCCGGTGCCTTGCCCGTCTTTATCTCATTCTGGAGCGCCTTGTACTCGCGGCAGTCACGCTTCCAGTGACCCCACTTGCCGCACTGGAGGCAAACATCCTGAGATTTGCCTTAGGCTTCCAAGAAGCCTTTGACGATTTGGCCTTGCCCTTTCTTTTATGCTTCTTCTTCTTCACACCTCCATGTGCCTTGGGCCCAGCCCTCGGTGTCTGAGATGTCGAAGTAAAGTGCGCCTCGCGCTTGTTGCCCTTGAGAATCTCCTTCTCAGCTTCCTTGAGAGTAGACAATAACTCTCCAAGAGTATCATTTTTGTTCATCAAATTATAGTTTATGATGAATTGTCTACAGGTATTGGGGAGAAATTGCAAGATCATATCTATGGTAATCTCAGCCTCAAAGACTATCCCCATCTCAGCTAGCTCATCTATGTCAGCAATCATCTGTGCCACATGGGACTTAACAGACATGCCTTCTGACATACGTGAACGGAAGAGCTTCTTTACTAACTCATATCTCTGCGACCTTTTGTTAGATCGGTGAAGATCGTGCAACTTCTCCAACATGTTATAAGGATCCAAGTCCATGTTCTGTCGACGGAAATGCTGAGTCATAGCAGCAGGCATAATTGACTGAGCAGTATCAGAATCATCGCTGTGAGTCTTCCAAAGCTCCAGCTCAAGCAGCTCATCAAGTTTGGGCTTAGGCCCAAGAGGTCTCTGTATAGTGTATAGCAGCCTCTCGGCTCCAATGATTATCCTTAGATTCATTTCCCAATCGGCAAAGTTCGTGCCCTTAAAGTTATTTTCGCCCATGATAATGTCTCGACATTTCCCTTTCTAGTCATCTTGACTACGATAGTCCAACTATCTAGTCAACGATATTTGGGTACAGTCTAACTGTTACAAGAAAAATAATATTATATTAGTCCAACTAATAAGATAATTTTGACGAAATAATTTGAAAGCTCGTAAAGCTAAGTATCTGAATGAAATTGCAAATTCAATACTAGCCTCCCACTATTTTTCGGCGAGCCTCTAACCCTCTGTCGAGTACTCGGGAAATCCAGTTTCCTAGTGGGCCAGGATCCCGTTAAATAACACATAACTTTGACTTTGGCCAACAAGTTGTATGAAACTTAACTAGGTAGATCTCGAAGATCTATTGGATCTCATCCAATTCCTAGATCCGGTAGGTGGACATTCAAGTTCGAAACATATATATAATATATATGCCAATATATCCAATATATTTTCCTAATATTTTTCCGCTGAATCAACTAAGCCTTGGCTTTGACACAACAAGCTTAATGATTCCAGTTAAGCGGTACCCATTGACATGGAAAGCTTTGTAATCAATGTCGATGGACAAGAAGTGATCTTGACTTTGGCCAACAAATCAAAAATTGGACAAGACACCGATATGGAACAAAACTCTCATGATTCAAACCCATCCGCAATTGACAAAGGTCTTGACTTTGGCCAACAAACCAATGCCAACTTTGGATCTTGAGTAAAAATCACTCAACGGAAGGAAAAACGCTTAATATATTTTTGAGGGTTTTTCGCGTAAATTGGTAACCAATTTATTATCTTTGTTAAGGTCTCATCATACACCCTTAAGCATGCTTCTAAAACATCATAAAGCGCGCAATGTAAATTAATCGCGATATACGGATGGCTATATAACAACTTGTTCCTAGAACAAATCACTCTCTTTCCTCTCCCCGGCTAGCACTGTTCTACTTCTACCCAATTACATAATACAATAATAGAAACCTCATTAACATTAAGGGGAATTAGGTGAGAAGAGAATACAAAGAGACAATAAGAGATAAGGCTGGACACGCAGGTCCAATTTATAAATTCCAAATTTACAATAATTTCTAAAATTACCATTTCCCTTCAAATATCCATCTGATATACGCTATTCATTCAACACATCCATATATTCATTCATAGCATGTTATTCAACCAATCTAATCCAATTAATTAGTCTTTGAATTATGTGATCATCCAATGTTCAAACAACGATTTGATTTTGCGCGAGTCTAACTCGTTTGAGAATAAGTACTCAAAGTACGAATTCTTGAATTATATCGAACTACTCATTAAATCTAATTTAATTCGTATTCAATACTAATTCATTTATTTAATTCCAAATTAAATATTTACACTTTTAATGCGCTTTAACGACTAAGATTCCAAATCTAATCTTATCGGGTCTCAAAGCCCAACTAACATCCAATGTTCGTTTAATTAAAGTCCGATGGGCTTTCAATTGATTTCATAAGGCATGTGATTTGGTCAATGTGGGTCAAACCCAATTACCAAGCCCAAGTAAGGAATCACCCTCATTTGCCATAAAACCAATATCAAGCCCATAAGGCCCAATTAAACTTTAAAGCCCATTTACTACATTTGGACTTAATGAAATGATTTAGGTCCAATTAGGATCCAATCCAATTGGCCTAAACCTACTTGGCCCAACCAAGCCCATTATGCCCAAATATAATAATTTCAAGCCCAATTCAAAATTAAACCCATTAACCAAATTTTTAAAATTCCAAATTTTATAACTTAATTAATTAAAATGTAATACATCAATTAATTAACTAAATCAATATTTCCAAAATACAATTTACCAATTAATTATGTATCTAATTGTTGAATTATTGTCCAATAATTTTTGAATCAAAAATCAAGTCCATACATGCCATATAGCTCTCGGCCAAGGTAAGCTTTTAAGTCTGATTTCGTTTTTTAATCCAATCGAATTACAAATCGACTTTTTCATTCGTTTCAACTCATCCAATGATCATCAAAACAAAATTTTCCAAGAGCCTAGGGTACTACTCATATTCGGCCAAGCCTTAAGGTGGGGCAAATTTTGATCCAATCATTATTTGTTGAAATTGATCCAATCATACCTCATTTCATCAACATACAAGCATACTCAACCATCCAATTTAATCAAATCATGCTCACATTGAATTTTCCCAAATTTTACCCTAATACATTTCATGCTCATTTTAGGCTCAATGATACCATTGTTGGTTTGTATGATTAGCCCAAGATCATAATGAACAATGAAATGCGAATGAATAACAAAAAAAATATGGCGGAAACAAACTTACATCGATCGGTTTAAGGATTTATTGATGAACAAAACTCTCCTCCTCCAAGACTCGAAGATTCGGCCAAGATAAAGTAGAAGCTCCAAGCTTTGTTTTGATTTTTCCAAGCCCTTTGATAGGTTTCCCTATCACCTCTTGATGATTCTTGAAGAGTGCTAGCTCTTAGTGAATTTTTGCAACAAAAACTTCACACTTTTCTTCACAAATTTTGGCTAAGAAATGAAGAAAATTGAAAGTGGAAATGGATTCACAACTCACGACAATTTAGGAGAGAGAGGAAGTTATGTATCTAATTTTTCAAAATCAATTATATTCGTTTCAAAAACAATAATAATTGATATACCAAACCTTGGTTAGTAAAAGTCAATCAACATACTTTAACTTGGAGTGTTTTACACTCTTCACCAATAACCACACCTAAACACATCAAACTAAAGTGTAAAGTGACATGTGATGTGATGGTTGATGTGACATGTGGGTCCCACTCGATTCCGAATGCGAGTGGGCCCGTAAACACTCCCGGGCTCGGGTTTGCTAATTCCGAATTAACAAACTTCCATCGCGACGTAATTTAAATCGAATTTAATTAAATAATTATGCCTAGTAAAATTACTATTCACGTCGCTAACGAATTAGTTCTAAATTAACTCGTTTGCCCGAATTAAAATCTAATTTTAATTACGCGTCGAAATCGATTTTCGTTTAATATATCGAATATATTATTTTAACGATTAATTACAAATTAATCTTTCTCTCTCTTCAAATAGTGTTTTATCCAAGATAAAGTCTCTCCGCAATTAATCCTAGATTAATTAAGTTCGAATCATACGTCATTGGTGAATCTTCGGGAAGCGACCCAAGAGATCTCTGGATATGTTGGCAGTAAATCCGGTCGTTGGACTATTCGAACACGTGCGTAATTCGTACTACATTTTTACCGATTTACGAGACAATGTTGGCTTCTAGCAAAGTGTCATGTCTACTCAATTCTCCAGAAATATCCTTAATGGAATATACGATCTATATCAGGCGTAATATACCGTAGTATTGCGTATTGCGATCCAGTATCTGATGTCACGTGCAAGGCCTGGGGCTGGAATAGTGTCTGCCCCGTACGAAGCACATATCGAATATCTAGCAACTAGTCTCTTTGAATCGGATAATCATGACCTTGTCATCTTATCCCGATGGTTGCAAAATAATAGAGAACCAGTTCTGAATCCCTGCGTGATCATCATCTTCATATGTCTGAAGTGATACTTCCGTCTTGACATCATATCCAATACACTACGATTCTCAATAAACCCAGAAGAGGCGTACACAGAACCTGTTAAAGCCCTGGACGACCAAAACCAAAGTTTACCGATTGTCGCAAGTACTAGCGATGCAAGTCTCAGGTTAAGACCAAATACACCTACCATGAAGCGGACTCCCATAGACACATATACATACTACCAATGGGATTCCGCAGGGTCTATCCAGAGCGAAGATGTTTTTCGTACCATCGGTAAAATACAACCTCCTATCGCACTTGCATAAGTATCTAATACTTAAATATATGAGAACTATGTCGTTATGCCCTCACAACGCGCACAAGTGCAATACTAGTCTATTCCGTATTATCGATGTTCAGTCTCGATAATACTACAACTATGGATATTTAATGATTAAATCTTTATGGATTAATTCTGTCTCATATCATCTCAATCCGGAACTAATCATATGGACTTTTACCATTTATATATATATCAAAGTAAATGAATTACAAAACAGTAAAAGACAATTTCATTGCAACATAGTTAATTTTGTACAAAAACACAATGTCTTTTACAAACAATGACGCTATGGGTCATAACCGTCCAACAAAAAGTGAAGGGTTGAATGTTCTAGAATTTGAAGCCAAAGCGAATGTTATTGAGAATGGAGAGGTGTCAAAGCCTAAGCCTCAAAACCAAAAGAATAAATGGAACAATAAAGGGAAAGATAAAAATCAGAAAGTTCTTGCTGCAAAAAGGAAAATGAACACAATGAACACAATCTATGAATCCAGGATTGTTCAGGACCAAAATGAACACAATCATATGAATTGAAAGGTGTCAAAATTTGATATGTGTGATACTTATCGTCTTGATTTATGAAATGTGATGAATAGTTCAATGTCTCCTATACACACTGACTCATCGATAAATCCAATAAGTATTTACTACGGAAGGTTCAAGTCTAAAAGACACATCTCCTAATGCGTATCGACTTTAAGCTTTCTCTGGATCATGCTATGTACAGTATTGCCACTATTTGCTATACAAATATGGGGTATTGTAAGAATTTGTATAGAAATAGTAGAAGTAGTCCCACATCTAAAATGTATATGGAAGATGAAAAGTTTATAAGTGTATTCTAAACACTTATATTAAATTGGAAAAAGCAAATGGGCTTGGGCTTGATTGATGTGTGGTTGGCATGACAATTAATATATTTAATATATATTAATTATTCAAAGATGGGTCTTGGGCCTTGGGGCTCTTGTGACATTGAATAAATGTCTTATTTTTAGAAAAAATATTTTTGATTTTAATTTTCATTTAAAATAGAAGGGTTATGTCTGATCAACATACCCATTCATATTTTAACTGAATTTGGAAAATTATTTAGGAATAAACCACCCTATTTTTCCATTCTTTATATATAAAACAGAGAAGACATACTTGGAGATATATACAAAGAATCCGAAATTGATAAAAATTCTCTATATATAAACTTGTTGATCCTAAATAGAAAACACCAAGTAAGTTCGCCAGGGGTCGGATTTTCAATGCAGAATCTTCGATCATCAAATTGTTGAATCCTGACGGCAGAGCCGAAGAACTACAAGTACAAAAGTATGGACGAATTTGTGCTATAGGACATAGCCTTCTATGCTAGTCTCAATCTACAAAGTCTGTTTGCTGTTTTTATTTTTCCGATTACGTGCATTGTAAGTTTTCTGGTTGTTTGATATTGATCACTTGTTTTAAGTTTCTGTTTTGATTTAAAATATATTTACAAGTTTCTGTTTAAATAAAAATAATTGCATTCATTGATTGTTCTTCAACATGTTATGTCTAAAAACTCTGAGCTTTTCTATAAGACTGAGTTCTTTTGAAATATCTTTTATGGATCTATTCTCTTTTAAAGAATCATATCTCAAAATTCGGTATCTAAATCTACAAAATATAAGTCAGGATTTTCTTTCTAAAACTTTTACGAAAATCATTCACAAAAGCATTTGTAAAATCATCTGTAAAATCAAACGGTCAATCTGTACAATAATCCTGTGGTATTGGGGCGTTGTACGCACAGTCCCCCAAGCCACTAAACGGTCAATCTGTACAATAATCCTGTAGTCTTGGGCGTTGTACGCACAGTCCCCAAAGCCACTAAACCAGACAACAGTACTGATATCAGTGCCACCAACCTGTCTCTAAAATATCTGGGGTCTAAGGGCATTGTACTCACAGTCCCCCTAGCCCAATACCCAGGATCTAGAGGCATCTGTCATCTCTAGTCCTATATCTCATATACACACGTCTATTTCCGGTATCAATATCGATACTCATCAATACCATGTCCGTCAATTCTATATCTGTCAATTACATATCTGTATCAAGTTACATCTGATGTGGATTTTTCCTCATGCCTCCAAAATCATAAATCCATATTTTTGAAATCATTTTCATCATCAAAGTATTTATCTGAAACCAAACGTTATCAAAAGCTTAAATCGTATATCTCTTTTACATGAAATCATCAGTTTAAGTAAAACAAATAAATCAATGATCCGTAAAATCATATCAGAAGTCACAATTAAAACTTTAAAATAAATACTCCTAGACAAGAGAAAAATATCCACTCACATGCATACATGTCACGAGTCACAAACTCATTACACGGCTTCTCATACCCAAACATATACACGACAAACATTTCTAAATCATTTAGAATCATCACATACATATGTTTATATACATATATCAAACATATGAACATATTTATTACTTCAAATTATGATTCCATGACCTTTACAATTCTCACATTCAATACTTATCAATCAACATTCATCATTCATATACGTATCCAATCAATCACGAACTTCCATTACTCGAAAAAGACTTTAGTCTATACCAACTCAACTTCTATGTCGCTAAATCGTATACATTGATCAATAACAATTTATCTCAAAGAAGCACATCTGCAGGTACTAATATAAATTTTAAAGTCAAATCTTATCTCCTTTACTAATCCTTTATACCCAAATTATACATATCCAAACATGTCATACATATACAACTACTCGTTCAAATACTAATACACATGCTTATACATACTCATACATTTACTTACACGAATCCATATTAGTACCGACTTATACATTTCCATACATCCATACATACACATGATCATTAAGTTCATTTCATGTCTCACTTCATGTTATATCAATAACAAAGATCCATACTTGTGGTAGTCAACTATCCTAACCATACGTAATCTCGAACTTCATTCTCAAAAATATACTTTAACTATCATCTTTTATCCTAACATGACACACACACACACACACACACACACACCACACACACACCACACACACACACACAACACACCACACACACACACACACACACACACACACACATACACACACATACATACATACACACACATATATATAGTCAAACTCGAAATCACTAATTTATGTTCTCATCGCATGGGTTACTTACCTGGCTTCACAAGCACTCCAGGTCCTAGTCACATCAAGATTTTAAGGCAATATGCGGACTCCAAATGATCCCACGAATGCGCTGAAATCGACGAAATTCTGATCGAAGCTACTATTCATTCGATGTTACTATTCACCATCGCTTCTTCTCCTCGTTTTGCATGCAACCGAGCACTGATCGGGAAAATTATCACTGTCATCTTGTAGTACTCCCCGAGAGCTTCGATTTGACGGGTGACTCGGGTCTTGAAACGAAGTGACGAGCCAAGATCAACAAACTCATGCTCGCTCGTTTCTCTCCTCCCTGTGCCGTCGTTCGCCATCAACTGCACAATCGCAGGCCACCACGAGATGTGTCGTGGCCGGACGATCATGATGGCGCCGGTGTGCTCGCCGTCAATGGCCGCTATCTCTCTCTCTCACGTTCTCTCTCTCTTCCTCTTTATTTTGTTTGTATTGATAAATAGTAAAAGAAGCCTTGAATGTGTCATTCCATAAATTACAAAATTGCCCCACATTGAAGGGTATTTTCGAAAATTCACTATTTTGAAGCCATTCCGGTGGGAATTTCAAAAAGTATTTAACATGAAAATTATTCATCTCGGAAAAAAGAATCTGATGGTTTAAAAATTAGCTCAATCAGAGTTCGATTGCAAGTTTTATAGTTGAAAATAAGAAATTTCTACGCGTATAACGATATAATTAGAAATCGCGTAATCGGTTCTCGAAACCACACGTTTCCCAACGTGATAAAGCTTCACTTTAAAATATCTGATCTATTTTCTGATAGATAAACTCTGAATTTCGATGACCATCCTGTTTCAAATCCTTAACATTAAATCGAAAACTTCCTCGAACTGTTTCGAAAACTTGGAATATTACAATTAGGCACGGATAAATAAATGATGCCTATGATATGCGGGCATTAATATTTTTTATTTAAATAAAAGTAAAATTTTCATGTAAACACGAGTCCAATACATTAAAAATATACAAGGGAACACTTACTTTTTATGAGTTGGGTGGATTCCACTCAATTTTATCTGGACGAATTCTAGGATTGATACATTAAAATTATTGTAATTGTTCCAAAAGAGAAGCAAATATATTCTGTAAAAACGTTCCTTAGTAAAATCCACTGGCTGCAGGCCTCCACTCACCCCAAAAAAAAAAAAAATCAATAACTTGAGCACCAATTGTACTGCTAAAAATAACCCATATATAAATTGATTTGATTAAAAACTTCTCTCTCTATTAGACAAAGATATAGGCCCAATGGCTAGATGAATAAAAGCCCAAATCAAAGCCAAATTTATCTCAATTATTTTTTTAGGGAATCAAGGAAAGTTAGAAAAAACACGTCCTTTTTAAAAATTATCAATGTTCTATCCGATTTTTTTTTTTTTTTAAATAGTAAAATATTATTTTCATAATTAATTTTTTTAGTGTAAAATATTCACAATTATTAATTTTTGGGTGGAAAATATACCTTATTATAAACTTAGGGTGGATTATTGATAAATTTTAAAAACAACGTGTTTTTTCAAATTTTCTTTAAAGATACCGATAATAATTTTGGTTATTTTTATTTTATCTATCAAAACAAAACAACATAGAAAAATTATCATCCCTCTTTTCAAAAGATAATACAAGCCCTCTTTTTGCTCAATGCTTCTCTTCTATATTTTCCATTTAAAAAGAAAAAAAACAACTTCTCATAGCAGACTCAGCATTCACATTTTTTCAATTTGGAAAGTATGATTTGTGATTATTTTTTTTCAGAATCGTTGGAAATCCCACCGTCAAATCATATTTTCCGAGCTTAAACGAAGAAGGTAAAACTCTCGGCTGTCGCAGACTCTTACAAGAAACGCACTCTCTAGAGTTGAACCCAAGACCTCAAGATGAAATCCTGAACCCTACACCCCCAAACCATGTCTTTCGAGGAAAATTGATTTTGTGATATTCTTTAAGCTTTAAGAAGTTTCAACTATCAATTATTTACTCTTAAAATTTATTAACTATAAAATTAGTAAAATGATAGCCATGAACTTGTTTTGATCATTCAATTAAATTTATTAATATGTAGATAATGAATTGCGCCTATTTGCTAGGGATTCCATAGAATTTTCTTCAAATATATTTATGGTTGGGTTTTTGAACATAAAATTAATTGATATATTTTTATAGCAATTTATTCACAAAATTTTGTAGATATTGGAGTTATTAATCATTTATTTTCATAGCAATTTTTTTCTAATAGAAGTCAAATTAATTTTGAAACAATTATGGAGAAATATTTGAAAAATATATTATCATTTTCACCACCAACCGTTGAAGTTAAAACGAAAAGTTTTTCATTTACCACTTCCTTTCGAGAGAATTGATTATGTTTTCTAAGAAAGACATGTAGAAATTATTTTGTCAAATTGTCTATGGAACCCGATCTCTGACCTCGAATTTTGTATTACCATCCAAATGTTCACATCAAATTAGAAGAGCGTATCTATGCAAGTGTCCTAATCAACCAATAAATTAAGATTTGCTTACTAGGAGATTATGTATAAAGATGTAGAGAAAAATATATTTGAATGCGTTGGTAATGAAATTATCATAAAATATTTTTAAAATCCCACATCATGAACAATTGTCTATATAAAGTAATGTTACTTTATTTATTGACTCATAAAACTTGTAACATCCCGCCTAGGCCAGGATGCTACCGGCAGGAGACAGGAGAACCCATCTCCATAAGCCTCTAATTCTAACGAAATTTCGGCATGATGTATTCGTAACATCATGCAACCTGGCCTGTAGCCAGCATCCACATACAACAAGAACTCAATCATCTCGGCCTCAGGCCGGAAACACAACATCAAGGCCTCAGGCCTGAACTCAAGGTTCATGCATCATGTTTAATTTTATGCTCAAATTATTTGATGATTTTAATATGTGATGAATGAATGTTAAATGCATGTTTATTTTATTTTTCAGCCATAGTTTCTCCAATTATTTCCATACTCTCAAACGATAAACTAAAGAGAGAAAACTATGTTAAGTGGAAAAGTAACATGAACGCTATCCTGATATGTGAAGACCTAAAATTTATCCTGACGGAGGAGAGTCCTCCCGAGCCGGCCAGAAATGATGGCCAAGCTGTGCGCGATTCCTACCAGAAATGGATCGCAACAAATGAGAAAGCCTGCTGCTACTTGCTAGTAGGGATGTCTCAGGTACTTGCTGCAAAGCATGAACCTATGGCTCTAGCATCTCAGATGATGGAGTCATTACAGGGCATGTTTAGGCAGCTTTCGGAGCGTCAATGCCATGAGGCCATGGTCTCAGAGATGAATACTAGGATTAAGGATGAGATATCAGTCCGAGAGCACGTCTTGAGGATGATGACTTGTCTCAACACTGCTGAAACTTATGGAGCTCGTATTGATGAGCGTAGCCAAGTGACCATGATTATGGAAACTCTTCCGAAGAGTTTCCTGTAGTTTAAAAGCAACTATGCTATATACAAGTTGACTTTCACTTTGACCCAACTACTTAATTAGCTCACCCATTACGAGTCCATGCTTGTGGATCCTTGTAAGTCTGGTGCAGAGGCAAATGTTTCCAAGTCTTCTAAATCTGCAAAGATGAAGAAGAAAAGCACTGGGAAGGCTAAGGGAAAGCCCATGAAGAAGAAAAATAAGAAAGGCTCCAAGGATGCCAAGCCCAAAAGAAAATATTTCCACTGCAACAAGAATGGGTATTGGAAAATGAATTGTCCTAAATACCTTGCTGAGCTGAAGGAGAAAAAAGAAACAGGTAATATGATTTACTCGTTATTGAATCTCTATTAACGGATGATGATAAATCCGTTTGGATTGTTGATTCTAGAGCCATTAACCATATTTGTTCTTCTTTGCAACCACTTGATTCATGGAGGGACCTTACTGAAGGTGACTACACCAAAAGGGTCAGGACAGTAGATTCCGTTTCAGCAAGATCAGTGAGAGTTTCTAGTTTAAATTTCATGAATAATAGTTATTTAAATTTGAACAATGTGTAATTCATTCCTGGTATTCACAGGAATTCGATTTCTGTTTCTAAACTTTTGGATGATGGTTATTCAGTTTCTTTTAATAGCAACTTGGTTATTATTGGTAGAAATGAATTAACTATATGTACAGGAAACTCAGAAAATAACTTGTATGTGTTAAGACAGTTAACACATAGGTCACTGCTCAACGCTGAAATGTTTAAGGTTGAGAAACCTAAAACTAAACAGCCAAAGATTTATCATGATGACACATATCTATGGCATCTTAGACTTGATCATATCAATCTTGACCGGATAAATAGATTGATAAAGAACAGAGCCTTAAACCAGTTAAAGCTCGAGACTTTACCAGTTTGTGAATCCTGCTTAGAAGGAAAAATGACCAAGAGACCTTTTATTGGAAAAAGGTATAAGAGCCAGTCAACGACTTGAACTGATACATTCGGACGTTTGAGAATCGATGAATGTAAGAGCCCGGGGTGGTTATGAATACTTCGTTACATTCATTGACGATTATTCAAGATATGAGTATGTCTACCTAATGCATCACAAATTAGATACATTTGAGAAGTTCAAAGAGTATCGTGATGAGGATGAGAACCAATTAGAAAAGAAAATCAAAGTTCTACGATCGGATCGTGGAGGGGAATTTCTCGACAGAGATTTTGAGGAATTCTTAATTGAGCATGGGATAGTATCCCAACTCACAGCGCCTGGAACACCACAGATAAATGGTGTTGCAGAGAGGAGAAATCGGACCTTACTAGACATGATAAGATCTATGTTTAGTATAGCTCACTACCTAGTTCGTTCTGGGGATATGCACTGCAAACTGTAATGCATATCCTTAATGTAGTTCCCTATAAGTCTGTTCCTAAGACTCACTTAAAGTTGTGGAATGGTCGTAAAACTAGTTTATGACATTTCCGCATATGGGGGTGTCCAGCACATGTGCTGAAGAATAAGACCACAAAGTTGGAGTCACGTTCTCATGTGTGTCTATTTGTAGGCTATCCTAAGAAGACTATGGGTGGAATCTTCACAGTCTTGATGATAACAAAGTGTTTGTATCGATAAATGCTATATTTCTAGAGGAGGACTATATGAGGGAGTTCAAGCCTTAAAGTAAGGTGTTACTCGAGGAGTTACTTGCTGGTTCGACCAGTACGCCATCGTCAACGAAAGTTGACAAATACATAGTACCTTCGACATCTGATAGTCAGATGCAAGCTCGTCAGAATGATCTACCGCCTAGACGCAGTGGGAAGGTTGTACGACAACCTGATCGCTACCTTGGGGTTGGAGAGACACAATTTGTCACATCCAGCGATGGCATAGATGATCCATTGACCTATCGTAGTGCAATGGATGATTCTGACAAAGAGGAATGACTCAAAGCCATGAACCTAGAGATGAAGTCCATGTACTCCAACTCAGTCTGGGAACTTGTAGACTAACCTGATGGGGTGAAACCCTTAGGTTGGAAGTGGATCTATAAGAGGAAGAGGGGATCAGATGGGAAGGTACAGACCTTCAAGGCTAGACTAGTGGACAAGAGTTATACCCAGAAAGAGGGAGTTAACTATGAGGAAACTTTCTCGCCAGTAGCCATGCTTAAATCCATCCGCACTCTTCTATACATTGCCGCATATTATGACTATGAAATTTGAAAAATATATGTCAAGACTGCATTCTTGAATGGCAATCTTGATGAAAGTATCTATATGATAAAACCAGAGGGGTTCATCGCCCAAAGACAAGAGCAAAAAGTTTACAAGCTGCAAAGGTCCATTTATAGACTCAAGCAAACATCTCGATCTTGGAATATAAGATTTGATACCACGATCAAATCTTATGACTTTGAGCAGAATGTTGATGAGCCTTGTGTATACAAGCGCGTCATTGACGGGAATGTGGTTTTTCTTATTTTATACGTCGATGATATTTTACTCATTGGGAATGATGTAAAGATATTATCAGACATGAAAATCTGGCTAGCTAACCAATTCCAAATGAAAGATTTGGAAGAGGCCAGTTATATTCTTGGGATTCAGATACTTCGGGATCGTAAGAAACGACTGTTAGTTATGTCTCAGACATCCTATATAGACAAGATCCTTGTGCGATTTGGGATTCAGAATTTCAAGAAAGGCAATCTGCCTTATCGGTATGGAATTCATTTATCAAAGGAAAAGTCTCCTAAGAAACCCCAAGATGTTGAGGAAATGAGACATATCTCATAAGCCTTAACAGTTGGTAGTCTCATGTATGCTATGTTATGTATGAGACCAGACATCTGTTTTGTAGTGGGAGTAGTCAGTAGGTTTCAGTCAAACCCAGGATTGGATTACTGGGTGGCTGTGAAACACATTCTCAAGTATCTTATGCTTGTGTATTCCGGTGGGGATATTATCTTAAGAGGATATACATACTCTGATTTTCAGATAGATGTCGATTCTAGGAAATCTACATCTGGATCAGTGTTCACCCTAGGTGGTGGGGCTATAGTATGGTGGAGTATAAAGCAATCTTGCATTGCTGACTCCATCATGGAGGCTGAATATGTAGCAGCTTGTGAAGCAGCTGAGGAAGTAGTCTGGCTCCGTAAATTCTTGGGAGATCTAGAAGTTGTTCCATATATAGATAGACCACTCACACTCTATAGAGAGGAAATATCATCTTATCAGGGAGATAGTACAGAGAGAAGACGTTATCGTCACAAAGACTACATCCGTAGAAAACCTGGCTGATCCGTATACAAAGACCTTGCCGGCTAAAGTTTTTGAAGGTCACCTAGATGGTATAGGATTACGTGATATGCCCCATTTTCTCTAGTGCAAGTGGGAGATTGTTGGGATGTATGCCCTAGAGCTACATGTGATGTAAACGGTTTTATGTGTTTTGAAATAAAACGATGCATTATTCATTTATCAAACTGTTTGTTTAATTTTCCCATATTATAAATCATCTTGAATACCCTAGATTACTTATATGTCTTCAGAATTAGTGTATGAATGTCATACACAAGAGGATTTAAGTCTGAAGTTAGTAATCTTAAATAATCCATAGAGAGCAAAAAAAGTGGGTACTTTGTTTACAGTTTATCTATAGATGCGGTCCATTCTATATTTGTATGGCAATCTTGATCCGGGATCGTCTATGTAGAGACATGAGAATGGAGGCACCTTATATTATGTGATCATATAGGACTGGACCCAGATGGAAATGACATTCTTATAATATCCGTTAAACTAAGAAAGTCATTTCGATCTACTAGATGGTCATATATGGATTGATCTTAATCCTGAATGTACTACGAACTCCTGCATGGCGGGCCATGTCCTTTGATTTACAAAGGTGAGGTTGGTGTTGCAGTCCCGGCCAATAGCTACGTATTTTGGGGGCATGGTCTGCTATGTAGCTGGGAACATTTTACATAGACATGGAGTTCACTCCTCCTTGCGAGAAGTAGAAGAGTATCTTTCTTAAGGATTGATTTCGGTGCGTGACGTCTTTCTATTACGAATAGAAAGATTAAAATTCATTATGGTTATGAATAAATCGTTCATTAGAGAATCAATGGTACTTAAGGTAAAAATAATTAGAGGGGTATAACAGATATTATGACCCGACTCTAATTACGAGATACTCGTGAAGGGTCAATTCGTATGTAATGACTATATCGATAGACACCGACATGGTTCGGCTTAATATATCATCTGCGGCAACGAGAGTGCAACTTCGGGTTTTTAGTGGAATAACCCGGAGTTAATAATTCAGAATATTTAATTAAGAGCTTAATTATATTTTGAGATTATTAGAGCTCGGAACCGTAGATCCATTTGTTCCTCGTGCTAGCTCGATTTACTATAGCGGATTTAGTATAATTGGATAGTCCAATTATATACTCACAAATGTATAAATATTATTAAAATGATCAGTAATATTAATTTTGTCACACTTGAAACATTATATTAAAAGTTAATATAAGGTTTTATTAAATTTAAACACATGTTATTTAATTATATAAAATATAATTAAATGGAATATTAAGTTAGTAATTTCCAAATTTTGGGTTTTGGAAACCCTTGGATTTAATTTGGAAGTTACAAATTGTTAAAAAGACATTTAACCATTTTATTTTGTAACATCTTTTCTATTATGGAAAGTAAATATTAATGTTACAAATTTTTTTATTTCATTACATGTGTAGCCGATTTTTGGAGGAAAAGAAAAGGGAAGAGTTTTATTTGTTTTGGCAATTAAATCTCTTATTTGGATGATACACCTTTTTGAAAGGTAATGACATATTTAATTTACGTAACATCTTTTTATTATGGCAGTTAAATATTAGATGATACAAAATTAAATCAAAATTATAGCCTTGGCCGATTTTCATCTTATGGGGAGGGGGGGTGGTTGATTTGTTTTTGGAAACAATTTAACCTAAGTATATAAAGAAAAATTGATTTTCTTTTTGGCAAGCTCTCACTCTTGAAAACCCTAGCCTTCATCTTCTCCCTCATTCTCTCTAAATAGTTGAGAAAAGAAAAATAAATTAAATAAATTAAGTGTGATCAAATCTCTAAAACGTTTAGGGATTTATTTTGTTAGTGTAGACCACACGTTGGTAACGAGATATAGCTCGGAAGACTTTATGGTGTTGAACCAAAACTCATTCTCTTCATCTCTCATTGACTCATGGCAGTGAGCATAATTTTTGCTCACTGCCGCCACTTGCTAGTGAATTTCGGGGCTCGATTTGGTTTAATATCGATTTAGAATTTTGGGAAACACCTTAGGATCTTTTAGGGCTGTATTATGGCCAAATTTTGAAAGAAAAAAAGACCTGAAACATCATTAAAGGTCACACAAATTCGGGATTGATTTGGTTGTGATTCAGGTGTATAACGAGTCCGAAACAGTCCATTATTTCACTGCAGTTCGGGATTGATTTGGTTGTGATTCAGGTGTATAACGGGTCTGAAACAGTCCATTATTTCACTGCAGTTCGGGGGCTGTTTCGGGGGTATTTCGGGGCTGAAATCTTGTTCGAAACAGAAGAAATTTTTTATTAAACCTGTTGGTTGTATTCGGCTAAAGGAAATGAAAAGCAGAAAAAAATTTCAAGTCCGATCTGTGTGCCAAAGACGCTTCCGCTGAGCGAGGAAAGCATTTCCTACAGGTTTGGGATGTGAAACCTTCAACTGAGTAATAACATGAATCAATAACTGAATATATGAGTTTGATACAAGAGGGATTTTCGTTGCTTTGTCATATTTCTATACTGATAAAATCATGCAAATTTTTCTATAGTTTTTACTTTAATTATCAATTCATTCATTTTCTTTATTTAAGTTACCGTTAACATTTTTGTTTGAGTAAATTAGTTTATGTAACCATCTCTCTGAGGAATCAACACCCCAGCTATACTGCGATAACCACAAGTTATTTTTGGACGTAAT
The DNA here is from genome assembly GCA_019454045.1 of Zanthoxylum bungeanum. NCBI lineage: Eukaryota > Viridiplantae > Streptophyta > Magnoliopsida > Sapindales > Rutaceae > Zanthoxylum > Zanthoxylum bungeanum. The sequence goes on along the minus strand of SKCR01037379.1, from coordinate 24,237 downwards.
CAAAATTTGGCGTCGTTGCCGAGGTGATGATTTACAACTTAAATGAACAGATTTGCTTGTTCAACAACGAAGCGATAACATCGTTCCATTTTTTTATTATTTTATTTACTATTTTCTTATTTAGTTTATTTACTTATTTAATTTATTTTAATTTCTTAGATCTTGTTTAGATTTTTATTTTTATTTTTAATTAATTCTTTTTATTTTTGTTTTTAGTCTTTTGTTTACTTAATTATTTATTTTATTTCGCTTTCTGTTTTAGTTTAGATTTTAATTTTTAGTTTATCTTTTTATTTTATTTTTTTTATATTATTCTCGTTTCCCGTATTATTTGAGCTTTAATTATATGTCTAGAAGTAGGGATATGTTTGGTTGATTTGTTAGGACCGAAGAAGAATACTCAGACTCTAACCACATATTTGAAAATATTTTTGCCACATCATCCACGTCTAGCGCACATAATATGAGTGAATACGAGAGGCCACCTAGGAGGACTCTTGAAGAGTATCTCCACCCAACTCCCACAGCTACACCATCGTGCATAATGTTTCCCCATATTGCACCACATATAGGCTATAGGCCTGGAATGATACAATATCTTCCAACTTTTCACGGGTTAGAGAGCGAGAATCCTTACGTGCACATTAGGGAGTTTGAAGAAGTTGTAGCTACTTTCCATGACCGATTTGGGACTACCGACATAATTAGACTTAAGTTCTTCCCATTTGCCCTTAAGGATAGAGCTAAGAGCTGGTTATATTCGCTAAGACCTAGGTCAATAAGATCATGGGGAGAGATGACCCAGGCATTTTTTGATAAATACTTCCCGCACCATAAGACGAATGCCCTGAAAAGAAAAATCTCCACCTTCTCCCAGAGAAATAGTGAGACCCTTTATCAAATATGGGAGAGATATAAGGAGTTGTTAGCGAGTTGCCCTCACCATGGATATGAGAGTTGGAGTTTAGTAAGTTATTTCTATGATGGACTGACCCCTAGGTAGTGTAATTCGTTGAGACAATGTGCAACGGTGAGTTCATCCGAAAGGACCCTGATGAGGCATTCAAGTATTTAGATGATCTAGCTAAGAAATCTCATACTTGGACTAGACCCGATGCCTTACATAACACTAATAGGACACACACTTCTTCTAGTAAAAGCGTACATCACTTTATGGAAGATGATAGCCTTAAGGCACAAGTTGAGCTATTAACTAGACAGATGAGAGCCTTAATAGCCAAAGATAGAAAGATGATGCATTCAGTAGCCCATCTAGAACCCCAAGAGTGTCCTGCGTATGGTGAGATTAGAGGAACATATGAAGAACAATGCAATGCATTAGGGACGTACCAAAAGCCTTACACACCTTACTCAGACACCTATAATCCTAGTTGGAGAAACCATCCCAACCTTAGTTGGAAGCAAGAGTCTCATCAGCCGAGTCAAACACCACCACCTATAGGTTATAATGCTCATCAATATCACACACCTACCATTCATAGGAATTCTTTAGAGGATACAATGCAAGCATTTGTGGAAGCCCAGAATAAAATAAATCAAAGGTTTGAGTCATTGATATCTTAGATAGCTGAAGATAATATGGAGATTAAGAGTCGGATATCTAAGTTAACTAATGTCTTGAGTGTGCACGAACAAGGAAAATTCTCATCTCAGACTCAACCAAACCCACAAGGCCAACACATGGCACAAGCTGATCACGAAGCAGCCAATGTAAAAAGTGTTAATGTTATATTCACTAGGAGTGGTAAGGAGATAGGCTTGTAGAACACGTCCAACACCATAGATGACCCCAAAAATAGTGGTGTGGGTACCCCTCAGGAAGAATCAGTGCCCCATTTTCCAACCAAGATTACCTTTCCCACAAGCACTTAGGCCCACAGTGAGAGTTCGAGATCCAAATGTTGAAAAACAATCACAGGGTGAGGATGAGTGTCATTACTTATACATGCTAGAAATAGTCCTGCCAAAAAAAACTTCTCTACAACCTGAATCAAATCACAAGGTTGAGCCAACTTTTCCTTATGAGCAACCTAAAATTTCAACTATCCCCAGACCTTGAAGGACCAATGGATACACTACCACAGCTAGACAAAATTTACTTCCCATGCCTTTATCAGTATGCTAGATGGAAGCCACCATAAACAACTTAAGTGGTTATGTCTGGCTGAAGACGTTAAACTTAGCGCTAGTGGAGAGGCAACCCTTGCATCTGTATTTTATTTTTATTTATTTTATTTTATTTAGTTTTATATTATTCTGTGCTAACTACATGTTTATTTTTTCTGTTTGCATGAGTGTTTATGAAGGAGTTAGCACAACTACATGTTTATTTAGTTTTATTTTTATTTTTATTTATTTTATTTAGTTTTATATTATTCTGTGCTAACTACAAGTTTATTTTTTCTGTTTGCATGAGTGTTTATGAAGGAGTTAGCACAACTACATATTATTCTGTGCTAACTACATGTTTATTTTATTTAGTTTTATATTATTCTGTGCTAACTACATGTTTATTTTTTATGTTTGCATGAGTGTTTATGAAGACGTTAAACTTAGCGCTAGCGGGGAGGCAACCCTTGCATCTGTATGTTATTTTTATTTTATTTAGTTTTATATTATTCTGTGCTAACTACATGTTTATTTTTTCTGTTTGCATGAGTGTTTATGAAGGAGTTAGCACAACCTACATAGCCATTGAAGATGCGTAAGTAAGAGGAGATGGGAAGGTTGACGGGTCAGATATCGAGGGACTAGAAAAGAGATAGAGGATGGAGGGTTCGAGCGCCATTTACTTAGCCATTGACGAGCCAATTGGTTGTTTACTGGTTCCGGTGCTTGGTTGTAAGAGTGCGGGGAGAACGAACCAACATTTTTCTTCCGTGGGCAGGCCTACCTTAAAGAGAGGAAATTCTTTGTAGGGAGAACTATATGCGGGGTAGAAAGAATGGTAGGGCAGAGGGGTGAACCTGTCCGCTTGTAGAGAGGTCTTTCTTTGCAAGGCGAAGATTGTTTTCGGCGATGCTAGTTTCATGTAGTTATTTCAGGGAGGCAGAAGCTGCTGTAAAAGGGAAGGGCTAGCCGAATAGGAAAGCCAGCAGTAGGAGCCCTTTAGCCAGAAGGAAATTAGAAACTTATTACCAAAACGAATTAGCTCTTAAGACTGCTCCGCTCAATAGGATACCGTCTTACGCTGTACCCGATCTTAGATCGGACAGAATGAAACTACTCTCTAGCTCTTTCTGTAGCTAATCGAGGTTCAGTTCCGTTCGAGGAAAGCTGGTCATTCGGCAGCTCACTGGTGAATAATTGGTCACAAGTGTGAAGTTAGCCTCATACTGTGCCAAAGAAAACCGAAACTTTCAGAGGATCATACATTCTCCAAGATTGTATGCATGCGCATGATAATACCTATCATAAATATATTTTATTTTATTTAAAAAAAATAATTGTTTTAGTTTGTTTTTTAGTCTTTGATAATTAAGCATAAGTCCAAAGATGATATTGTTTGTTTTAGGATGAAATCTTAGAAAAGATAAGTCCTTTAATGCACTTTTATCTAATGCTTTAAGTAGTTTATCTATGTTAGACTCGTAAGCACTTAATTATAGGTTCTTAGTAATGAAAGCTTGAATAGTTAGCAATGTGACTAGTTGAAGAAATTGCATGTCGATGAATGAGCGTTTGTTAGATGTCTATCCTGATTTGCTTGTGTTATGATGTGCGGTATGATTAAAAATAAAAGAAAACATCTCTAAAGAAAGAAAATAAACCACCTATAATCGATAAGCGTGAAGCTACCCCTAGGCGAGTATTAGGACCACCATGAGGAGAAATGCTACCTTAAATGGTAGGTGTGTTGAGAAAAGAAAAAAAAAAGAAGAAAAGCAAAAAATTCAAAAAGAAAAGCAAAAAAAAAATGAGACAAGAAAAGAAAAAGAAAAATCATACCATTTTGAGCACAGAAAAATAGTTACATAGCTTAATTGAGATATCTAGGTTGGTTTGACCCATCGATCCTAATTTTTAAATGAAATCATTGAGTTGGCTTACCTAGGACAAGCTGTGAATAAACCTTTATACACACACACGCTGTGAGTGTGGCTTAGATGATTTATTTAAGGTCTTGGATTTGAGTTACGTTGAGTACTTTAAAAGTTCTCTCGTTTCATTACTAGGCATTCTTTGAGGATAAAATTATGTGAAACTTTTGGGACTATTTAATTTTTATTTTTGCTTGTTTGCATGTTTTAAATGAATTTTGTGGGTGTCGTCGCTGTAAGTCCTCACGAGACTATAACTCGTCCACTAAGGACACTTAGGGATTTAAAGGCTTGATGCATATGCTAAATGCAATCGTGATACCTATGAAAGTGGCTTAGAAAGCTTTTATTTATTTAGTTTTTATTTTATTTTACGCTTGAATTGCTAGAGACTAGCAATTAGCTGGTTGAGGGTTGTGATTGTGCTTTATTAATAGGAAGCAATGGATCAAGGAGAATGGAGCAATTGAACATGTTTAAGAGCCTAACAGACGTATCGGACGCACACGAGAACATCAGCCGCGCACTGAATTTAAAAAGGCTATAACTTTTGATCTAGAAAGAGTTACGAGACCCATAATATATTGATTTACACGTACCTGAGGAGATCTAGTCAATTATAGCATCTTGCAAAGTCGTTGGCGCGTCAGACGTGCGTCGCGACGTGAAACTGCGATTCTAGGATGCTGTTTGTGCATTTTTTTTAATGTAATTTAGGGTTCCAGGAATTTTCTATATAAATCCAACTTCGTCTTAAACCCTAGAAGAGGAGAAAATCAGAGAGAAACAAAGGAGAAACACACAAAAAGAGCCAAAAACATAATTTATAGAGAGAAAGAACGAAGAACTTCAAGGAAATCATGACATCTCTCCAATCTATTCATGCTGCATCTCTTTCTTCCATGGAGAACTAATCTTCTAGGTAAAGCTAATGATGAACTCTTGTATTTTAATTTCTATATTCATGTTGTTGATTTCTTAAGAACTTTTTAATATTTAATATAATTGATGATTATTATTTTCAATTATCTTTCGATTCTTGAATCCAGAAATTATATTTTATCAAACTCCCATATAGATCCAGTCATGCTTCTTCTATGTGTGATTTGCGAACTTAGTTGTGACTGGTAAAATTCGTTTTATGTGTTGGTCTTCTGTTGCCGTATTTCCTGAGGGCATATTGTCAACGTTAGATAACTCATAACGATGATTTTTGTGTGCTGTTAATAGAGAGAAAATAATCATTGATTAATTTAGAATTTAATAGGAGTAGAATTGAATATTTTCCGATTATTGGTTTGGGATGTGAAACCTTCAATTGAGTAATAACATTAATCAATAACTGAATATAAGAGTTTGATACAAGAGGGATTCTCGATGCTTTGCCATATTTCTCTCTTGATAAAATCCTGCAAACTTTTCTATGATTTTTACTTTAATTATAAATTCATTCATTTTCTTTATTTAAATTAATGTTAACGTTTTTATTTGAGTGAATTAGTTCCTGTAACCATCTCTCTGAGGAATCGACACCCCAGCTATATTGCGATAACCGCAAGTTTTTTTTGGGCGTAATCAACTCTTTAGATTCAGGCATATCCGTCACGAAATCAAATTCGTGTCCATAATTCACCCACTAATAAATTATGACGAACACGAATAAACTCACTGAATCATATAAGTCGAGGTCACTGTATATGTATAATACTTTCGTCATAGGTATGCAGATTAATCCAGAGATATAGATACAAAAGTCAAATCTTTATAGATGTAATCACGTCGATGTTTCTATTAGAAATCTCTCAAAAAACACTTGGAACTAATTTCTACAGTATACCACGGGCACATGGATTTAACAAGTTGTTAGTTCCATATTGAATAACTATACTCTATACACAGAGTTGAAAGATCCTATTTTGATACACACAGGATATCTTGATCATCAGTCCACACCTAATGAACAGGCGGAGGTCTGATCTAAATAGATCGGTGACGTGACTTCCATCTAAGTGTGGAGGATAACTCAGATATCCACAGTGGTATCTCAAGTCAAAGAATCACTATGCTCACTAAACCCGAGAAGATTCATATTGATGTTGGTCTACCATCCATTAAGAATATTTTGTGAGTCGTTCAGTGTTTATCCGCTATAAATGCCTACACGTCTATACGAGTCTCTAAGACTTATGGTTCATTGAGAAACCATCGGAATCCAAGATTCCAATATACGACATGTACCGATCTCAACGGGTTTAATTTACTGATCAAGTAGTGTAAACCTTGACCGGGAACATTCTAAGAATGAAAACGTCATGATACAACTCAATGTCAGTTGCGACACTTTTGTAACAGTATCATAACTAATTATTTTAAGGCCGATTACGTCTTTACCATATTAAAGAAGAAGTTACACAAATGAAACTGTTCATTTTATTCATAATAAAACGTTACATTAGTATTTACAAGGAAATACATAACAAAATTGGTGCTCAGAGCACCAACCCCAACAACATCTCTCATTTTCTCTAGTGCCAATATCGATTGTATCCAATACCCATCGACTCCACATATTTATCAAATAACTTCAGAGGTATGGCCTTCGTAAGCGGGTCTTCTATTTATCTTCACTCGCTACATTGCACACGATAATGTCCCATCGCGACATAATCTATTGAATGATGTGGTATTTTCGTTCAACATGCTTCGACTTCTGATGCACCCTTGGTTCTTTTGCTTACGTAATGGCTCTAGTATTATCACAGTATACCAAAATCAGATTCTCGATACTTGGGACTACTCCCAATTTTGTGATAAATTTCCTAACCCAAACAACTTCTTTTGCAACTTCAATAGCTGTAATATATTCCACCTCTATGGTGGAATCAGCTGTCGACCCCTGTTTGGAACTCTTCCAACAAATTGCACCACTATTAAGGGTAAACACGAATCCTGATGGAGAACTTCTATCATCATGATCCGATTGGAAATCGGAATTCGTATACCATTAACTTGCAGTTTGTTTCCTCTATAAATTATAAACTTATCCTTAGTACCTTTAAGATACTTTAGGATATGTTTAATGGTCATCCAGTGGTCATTTCCAAGATTGGACTGATATCTGCTCGTCACACTAACTGCGAAGCTGATATCAGGCCTTGTACATAACATGGCATACATGATACTGCCCAAACACGAAGCATAGGGTTGATTAGACATTCTAATATTCTCATCTTCTGTTTGCGGACACATCTTCTTCAAAAGATGTAAGCCATGTCTGAAATGTATGTTTGCTATCTTATAGTAACAAAAATTATACCGTTCTAAGATATTATCTATGTACATTAATTGGGATAATCCAATAAGCTTCATTTCTCTCTCTATAGAGTTTTATGCCTAAGACATAAGAAGCTTCACCCAGGTCCTTCATGGAGAAATTCTTACAGAGGTAAGCTTTGACTTCTTGCATCATCCCGATATCATTCCCAATGATAAGGATGTCGTCAATATAGAGAATTAAAAATACCACCATACTCCTACTAGCCTTCTGATACACACAAGATTCTTCCGAATTCTTGAGAAAACCATACAATTTGAATATCTCATCGAATCGAAGATTCCAACTTCGTAAAGCCTGTTTAAGTCCATAAATGTACTTCTTCAGCTTGTATATCATGCCCGAGTTCTCGCTGGATGCAAAACCATCCGACTGTTCCATATAGATTTCTTCATCAAGAAATCCATTTAGAAAAGCCATTTTGACATCTATTTGCCAAATCTCGTAATCATGATATGCGATAATTAACAATAAAATCCTGATGGACTTAAGCATTGCAACTAGAGAAAATATTTCATCGTAGTCGACACCAAGTTACAGCGAGTAACCTTTTACAACCAGTTGGGCCTTAAAGGTTTCAACCTTTCCATCGGGCCCTCGCTTCCTCTTGTAAATCCATTTACAACCGATAGGAACAATTTCTTCGGGAAGCGGAACCAGGTTCCAAACTTGATTCTCATGCATCGAGTCCATCTCGAATTTCATGGCGTCTTGCCACTTCACGGAGTCGATGTCTAACATCGATTCTCTATAGGTAAAAGGGTCAATCTCTTCTACTAAGAGAACATCGAGACTCTTTTATTATATCAAATACAAGCGTTCTGGAGGTCTAGATACCCTTTGTGACCTATGGAGTGTGTGTGTTGAAGGTTCTCCATCTTCTTGAACTACAAGTTTCTCCATCAGTTCGTTGGTTCCATATTGTACTTCATCAAGTCCAACCTGTCTATGATCACTACCTTCTGCCAAAAATTCTATTTCTAGAAATTTTACTAAGCGATTTACGAACACATTTCGATGCTCGGTGTCATAGAATAAATATCCTTTCGTATTTGAAGGATATCCAACAAACCTAAACTTCTGCCCTCGAGGCAAAAGCTTATCTTGCTGAGCCATCCTGACATAAGTAGGACACCCCCAAATCTTAATGTAACTAAGATTTGGTTTCCTACTAGTCCATATCTCATACGGAGTCGTAGGAACAGCCTTGGAAAGAATCTTGTTCAAAAGATGTGCGACAGTTAAAAGAGCATAACCCCATAAGTAATAGGGTAAATCTGTATAATTCAACATCGATCGGACCATATCTAATAAAGTTCGATTTATCCTCTCTGATACTCCATTATATTGCGAAGTACCGAGATGAGTATATTGAGCGAGAATCTCATTCTCCTTTAAATAATCAGTGAACTCTCCACTCAAATATTCACCGCCTCGATCAGATCGAAGGCATTTAATATATTGACCAGTTTGTTTTTCAACTTCATTTCGGAATTCTTTAAACTTTTCAAAGGTTTTCGATTTATGTCTCATCAAATAGTCATAACCGTACCGTGAAAGATCATCGGTAAAAGTGACGAAGTAAGAAAAATCACTGTGAGCAGTTTGACTTAAGGGACCACAAACATCAGAATGTATGAGTTCCAATAAATCAGTGGCTCGATGTCCAACACCCGACAATGGGGTTTTGGTCATTTTACCCTGAATACAAGGTTCACAAGTTGGATAAGTTTCAATGGTGAGATTATATATCAAATCATTCTTAACCAATTGGGTTAAGCGTTTCACGCCTATATAACCTAATCTCATGTGCCATAGTTCAGTATTATTTATATCAGATTGTTTACGTTTATTTATTCTAATATTAAAGATATATTGTGAGGTGCGCAATATGTAATGACCATGCTCGTTTGGACAATAAAAGATATGAATATTACTACTATCATATAAATATAAATAACGATTCTTAATATTTATGTTATAACCTTCAGCATCTAATACAAAAAAGGACATAATATTCGTCATACATCCTGGCACAAAATATCAGTCATTTAAATAAGTCTCCCATTGGGTAAGGGAATCTCACATATGTCCACTGTAAATGCATCCAGAGAGTCGCCACTCTCGAATCGCAACTGTATCTCCCCATATTTTAGCCATCTACTTCCCGTCAGCACCGGCAACGTATTGAAAATATGAATAGGACAAGCAGAATCCAGAATCCAATATCCAATTAGATGTCATAGCTTCACAAGCCAATGAGATATCGATAATATGAAAAATAAAATTACCTGATATCGATGCTCTTTTCTTCCTGAGTTGCGCGAGATAGTCCGGGCAATTACGTTTCCAGTGCCCGAATTTCTGGCAGTGGTGGCACTTGTCTTTAAAAACTCTCTTGGTCTTCGCCGTCTTACCATGGGAAGAAATATTGAAACCCTTCTTTTTCTTTCCTTTTGTCATCTTCCTCTTCACCTTGGATTGGGAAGAAGCAGAAAGTGAATTGGGTTTTGGAAGGTGAGTCGAAAATCTCTTCCTTAAATCTTCATATGCGGTGAGAAACATCCTATGAAACTAACGGTAAGAATAGTGAGTCTTATTCATGTTAAAGTACATGACGAACTGGCGATATGAAGCCAGGAGTGAACCGAGAATGACACTACAACCAAGAGTTTCATTGAGAGGGAAATCTCGTCGCCTCAATTGTTCGATCAAATCGATCAAGTGAAGCACATGTGGGCTCACAGCCTGCCCTTATCAAGTTTAGAATGGAACAGTTCCATCGAAACTCTGTGAACCATGACTTGTTCCTGGTTCATGAATGATTCACGAAGTTGTGTCAACATACTATATGCATCATGCATCTTAAAATAAGTCTTCTTAAGCTCAGAAGAAAGAGAACCCATGATGAATGATTTAACCCTTAAATCATCATCCTTCAATCGTTGGAAAGTCTCATGTTCTTCTGGAGATGCATCATGTGATATAGCAAGCGGTAATGGACTTTCCAAAATATACCCTAGCTTCTCAAAATTGAGGACAATACTCAAGTCTATATCTCAATCGGTAAAGTTTTCTCGATACTTGGGACTACTCTCAATTCTGTGATAAATTTCCTAACCCAAACAGCTTGTATGTTCATAATACATCATGATATATGTACAATACTTTCAAAGTGAAAACACTTACTTGAATAAGCAATCTTAGCCTAATTCCGAGTTTGTTTCTTAGTTCAATTCTAATTTAGTTTATTCGATGATAGATCATCGCATGAAACACAAGTTCTTCAGCGAAGTGATAAAAGGGTAGTGGAACTCCAAATCGTGAGTGGACACTCTTCTTTTAAATTGACTTTTATTCTATTATTTTATTTCAGACTTATATTAATTTATGCAGTAGTGTGTTAGATGATTTCCAATATAGTTATTTCATGTAAAATTATGTTTGTGAAAAAGAAATGCTTTTCAGAAAATGTTTTATACAATTTTGAGATTAAAAACATGAGTTTTATATTTTTATGGGCATGGGGAAAAACCCACCCCAGTATGTAACTTGATGCAGATTGGAATTGACGGACAGAGAACATGTACACATGTAGAAGGGGGACGACGATCCGTAACACCCCCAGATCCTAGTTTAGGTCTAGGGGGACAGCGATACGTAATGCCCCTAGACCCTAGTTTTAGGGTCATGTAGTAGCATGGATCAGCACTACCGGCTCTAGTTCAGTGGCTTGGGGGACGGTGATATTTAACGCCTCAAGACCACCGGTTTCAGGGTTAGAAGTGGCATTCTTTAGGGGATGACGATACGTAATGCCCCAAAGTCATGGTTTTATATTCCTAGCTCTAGATCAGCATTTGGGGGTCGTCGATACGTAACGCCCTCATACGTCAAAGTTTTCAGATACAGACCAGTTTTCAGATACCCGAATTTATAAAACAGAGTTTTCAGATATTGATTTTCAAAAAATAGTTATCAGAAATCGGATTTTGGAAACGTTTTTTAGAAAGCATATTTAAGAAAAAGAAGTTTATAAAGGATATTTCAAGTAAAGTTTTCAGAGAAGAGTTTTCATATAAAGATATTTTCGAAATTTTGAGTTTTATAACCAAATACTTTTAAAACAGTTTTCTGTTATTCGTCCACTCACTTAGATCGTACAATGGTCTAACCCCCACTCTCAGTTTTCTGGTTTTGTAGGTGTTCTCGGAGGACGGATACTGATGTAGTCACTAGGGTATGGAGTCCACCAATACAAGTTAGATAAAGTGTGAGTCAGTCAGAGTCACTTAAAAGTTTTGTATTAGTCATTGACTTTGAGGCAGTCATTGTAAAAGTGTATTATTGAGTTTTCAGATTTAGATGTAGAGTTTGTATGTAACAATTTTGAGTTTGGGCTATGGTCCTACATATATTAAAATAAATTAAAGAAAAAGAATATTAGTGTCTGATTATGGTTAGAAAGTCAGAGGCTTATGGGGTTAGTACGGTATATCCTCTGCCAGTAACATCTCCCACATCAGAGATGTTACAAAGATGGTATCAGAGCATGGTCTAGGTATTCAGTGACTGCAGTGGGTAGAGTGTTGAGGTCTTATATACTTAGTATTTCCGGGATACTTATATGTGGGGCACTACCTCTCTAGTGTCTGATCCTTGTGTATGTCCTCAAAGTTCTCCAGACAGGTTAGCAAGCTTTCCTAGATTATTCGAGTAGCATTTCTTATGAGAACGATTATATTCTTGACCCAAGTTAGGAATCTTCTTGTAGTTATTCTGACCTATTACTAGAAGTACAAACAAGTTATGAAACCAGACAGTAAGATTTTAAGAAAAGTACCCGAGGGAGTGGAAAATGAGTTATAAGATAGAGAGATGCGTAGAAGTTTAGGCAGTCGAAGAGAAGGAAATAGAAAGAAATAATAAAGTTCTATGGATAATCATATAAGGAAGTAGGAAAGAGATAGAGAAAGTCAGCAAAAAGAAGCAAAAAAAGAAAAAATAAGGAACATACGATCTAAGAAACCAGAGTTAGTCAAGAGATAGAAGTAAAATGAGATAAGATAGAAAGCACCAGAGCTAGGGATAGTGAAGAAAAATAAAGCAAGTCCGAACAAGAGTAAAATACCGAGTAGATCTAAACAAAGTCCTTTTAAGATTTCTTTCCTTCTCAGAAATTCTTCCAGTCGATCTAATAACTCTTGAACATTTCGTATAGATGGAGTGTTCCTCGAATGACTAAGAACAGCTATAAGGCGGAAGAATCAAGAAATCAGAATTAGTTGTGGAGGCTTCTAATAAATATGAAATATTATAAAATACGGAGATTCTAGGTCCCCCCCAAACCTAGACCCACATGCAAATAAGAGGAACAACGTCATGAAAACGATGAGTTACCTAAACCAAGGAAATTCACTAGATAAAGCCCTGATCTACCCAAGTCCTTACCCCTCTGCAGTGCCAACCAATGAAGCTGACCTGATGGAATCGAGTCATACCCATCTTATATGAGAAACAGACTCCACCAGGACACATAGTACCAGAACAAGGATACCAAAACCTATCAAGGTATTAAATGTTACCCTATCTTTTATTAGCATAGATATAAGTAATTGTAACAAGCCCGACGAGAGTTAATATTGAGGAAGAGAAGACTTGAAAAATAGATCACCCAGAAAAGGAATAAGGAAGTCTTGAGGAAGTAAATGAAAGAACTCAGTATAGTCCAAATATCTAGATAAGTCAGCGCGAGGCTTGCAGTACTAGTAGAAGTTACCAGAATAGACCAAGCATAGTAAGTCTTATAGATCAGATTAAAGCCAGTAGAGATCGGTGGAAGTATAACAGAATAGACTTGAGAGGTTAGAGCTTTTCAGAAGCGACAACAGTATCAGTATGGACAATAGAATAGAATGCCAAAGTTGAAACTTATAGCAAGAACGTAGATTGGAGATCTATGAAGCAATCAGAGGTATAAGTCACCACTAGTATTGGTAGTATAAATTGGAACCAAAAGCCAAGCTATGGAAGTTATAAAGAGAGATACGAAAGGTGACAAGAAAATTATGTACGTCCGGACACATAGTTAAAAATGAGTATGTATATGAAAGGTGACAAGAAAATTATGTACGTCCGGACACATAGTTAAAAATGAGTATGTAGTAACGTAGAAAATTGATAATAGTTGTAGGACTCTAAGACATGGAGAAATCGACTAAGCTCATGAAGAATGAATGATGATCCTTTCTTCCAGAAAACATTAATTTTAGTAATGCAAACATCTAACCATATCATTACTGAGCGTAAGTGTAAAGCCAAAATATGTATTTGGAGATCCTTATAGAATAAATATGTTCATTTCTCAACTTAGAACCTAATAAAGAGAATGATCAGTAAAGAAGAGCAATTGAAATATTCGAGGAATTGCGAGATGTCTAGATAGTCAAATCGATAAGTTCAATAAAACGTTAGCTAGAATAGTACAATACTTCAGTAAATTAAGTTAATGTTTGGTAACCATCATTGAATTAAGGAACCCTTAAAGAAGTAAAGACTTAGAAGTATAGAGAGACCAGGGAGATTAAATCTCAGGTGTATAATGAGCAAATTACAAAAAACAATTGCATGGTATTGAGTAGAAATACTAGGTGAAGAGTAGCACCTGAACCGAAGATTTTGGTAAGAGATATCTTAAGCAATCGAAATTAAGAGAGTCTTCAGGAAAGTAAAGGTATAAGGAGTTCAAGGATCTGAGACAAGAAAGAAAAAACTGGTAGTGGAGTGGGTTTCTTAGGGAAGAATAAAAAAGATAATAAAAAAGATGGGTTAGCGGCATTCAGAGAGAGAAAGTAACAATTTCGGAAGATTTAATAATAGAGACTAAATAAGAAGGAGTGTAGATACAGCACGAGAAAATTTTTAGAGACCATGACTCCAGGGGGATTTCGCAGAAGAGGTAGTGATTAAGATGGTTGAAATGGTCAGAAGTAAAGTTGGAGAAGGTAAACCAGGCATTTTCTTTAACAACAGTACTCTAGTGTAAGGAAAGATATCAGATATATACATTCACGAGAGTTCTAGGCTCATAGGTGAGCAGTATGTGTATTTAGATTACCATAATTATAAGACCTCAGAACAAGTCCCCACCCTCCCAACCCTTGTTGGACAACACTCGCAGAGACATACCTTCAAGGTTGCCTCAAGATATTCCCAGGAATAAGGGAAAATATAGTAAAGGAAGACCAGAACATAAAACCTTCAGAAATAGTTTAAGGACGAAATAAAAGTAAGAGATATAAAAGAATTTGTTAAGATAGATCAATACATGAATAAAGTAGTACTCAAGTAATAACCGAGATTCAAGTAACCAAGGTTTGATGAAATAGTAGATATGTAAAGAAAGAAGATATTCCTCAGATAAGAAGATATAGACGTAGACTAAAAAAGTTCTCAGTATTTAGTATAATAAAATAGAAGATGAAAAGAATACAAAGGAAACAGTTTAGGAGTGAATCTGTTAAGGGGCAATGACAGTAGGTGTAGGACACAGAACTTGGGCGACGCATGCTGTTCTAGACTCAGGGCCTAGTTGAGAGTACGAAATAGTTTACGGGGGACTAAATCGGAGAATAATGGAGTCGCCACCCGGTGTGAACCGGGAAAATAGTTTAAGGCCACACTCACCCCTCGTAAGGGAAGACCTCAAACCGTTGGGTTCGGAATGGTCCCTTACTTATGTCACTTGTGATGATATGATTTGTGCAATAAACTAACCGAATCTATTTAACATTCATGCTCAAGGGTAATCTACGTCTAGTATGCATTCATCAAAATAACTCTTAATCTAAGTTTGCATGCTCGAAAATAAGTCTTTAAATGGCAAATACGTAATATCACACAATGAGCACATTGAGCCATTAAACCAAAATAAACAAATAACTATTTAAACATAATCATAAAATAAACAAAATATCATGCATAAAATAACATAATCATGCTTGAAAATAAACAATAAACTAGACTATAGCATGCTCAAATACAAGTTTGGATGAGATGAAATACGTGTCTCTTAAGCGGTACGTGGCGTTGTATCCCGAGTACAAACCGCACTACCGTCCATTCGGAATGAGCTATGGAATTTACGTCCAGGTTTCCATCCGATATACCACAAAAGGGAACACGCATTGCTCTCATCCAACAATCACATCATGCCTCAATAAACGACTCTCATGTGATAATATATCAAAATAAATAAAAGAAACAAAAGACAATAAATAAAGAAGGTGCCCTCAGGTCTAACCTCTTTTGTCGTCTCTTGAAAGCGCATTACACGGCTGTCGGAAGGGTTGATATTCCGCAACTTTTCTGGTTCACGAACTCAATATTTTTCCTCGTTGTTTTGCTGTTTCACTCCGTTTCGCTACTGTTTTTGTTATATTTTTTGGTTACTGTTTTAAGGGTTAATAGGCTGTTTTGGGACTGTTTCTGGATAGTTTCAGATGGTTAAAACGGGGCAGTACAGTGAAGGGTTATGCGGTAGTTGAAGGGGCTGTATTGGGGGCTGTTATATGGGTGAATATGAGATAGTTTTGGCGTGGTTAATGGGTAATTTAACACGCAAAAAAGAATGCAAACTATGTTACGTGTATGCATGCATGCATGAATGAATTTCCTATTCCGCTGGGTTAGGTTTTCCGCCAGCTCTCTAGGTGATTGCTTAGTCTTTTCTCTAGTCTCATGACTCAATATCTTGTTATGTCCCTGATTCACGATGTGGTAGACTGGTCGCCCCCAGTCTTGGTTTATCTTTCTGTTCTCCACTGTTTGCACTTGGTCAAGATGAACCACATGGAGGGGCCTTCCATATCATCATACTATATCACATCCTACGAAATAGTCCCAATAGTTATACATATTATCGTCCTCAATGGAATGCCCAGTAATGAAACCAAAGAACATTCAAAAACACTCAATGCAACTCAAATCTGAGTTTTTGAATAAATGATCTATGCTAGACTCAAAGTGTGTGTGTGCAAAGGTTCCTTCGCAGATTCATCCCCAGGTAAGCCGACTCAATGATTTCGTTTCAAAAATCGGGATCAGTGGGTTAAACCAACCTAGATGTCTCAATTATGCCTGCAGCTGCCTTTCTGTGCTCAATGTGGTATGGTTTTATCTTTCTTTTCCTCTGTCTCTCTTTTTTCTTTCCTTTTTTTTCCAACACACCTACCCTTTAAGGTAGCAATTCACCTCATGGTGGTCCTAATACTCGCTCATGGGTAACTTCATGCTTATCGGTTATAGGTGGTTCAATTCTCTTTTTTAGAGATTTTTCTTTCATTTTCAACCATACCACACATCATAACACAAGCAAGTCAGGATAGACATTTAGGCGAACGGTCATTCACCGACCTACAATTTCTTCAACTAGTCACTTTGCTAACTACTCAGGTTTTCACTGCTAAGAACCATAATCAGATCTTACGAGTCTAACATAGATCAATTACTCAAAGCATCAGATAAAAGCACGTCAAGGTTTTATCGTTTCTAAATTTTCACTCTAAAGCAATCAATTTCATCACCGGACTTATGTCTAACTATCAAGGACTAAAAACAAACAATTTTTTTCTTCTTCTTTTTCTTTTTTTTTCTTTTTTTTTCTCTTTTTTTTTGAAGGCCCCCCCAATGTTCTTTCTATCCTTACCGTAAGGTTTTATATTTCTCGATTTTCTTTTCCTCACTATCCATGTTTGCTAAACTCCTCTTGACACACCCCATTTTTTTTCTAACCCAACGGATATCTATGATGGCTTTTAAGACACAGAAGGTTAACATGATGCATGTATGCATGAGATGCATGAGATGTGTGCGATGCATGTAATATATATAAATTATAAAAGAAAGAAACTTTAAACTATTTGGCCCATTGTCATTTTCAAGTATTCAATCACACCATTGCGCGGTGTAAACTTATCCCAGTTGAAAAGGCCCAACAGGTTTACATTTTACGGTGATATGGCTAAATGACTTCAAATGATAAGAGGCCCATTCACAAAATGGTCCACCGGCATTCTAGAAGCTTTTAGCCCAACTGTCAAAAGACACAAACTTGTCTCAGTTTAAATGGCCCAACAGGTTCATACCCTTTGACAGAAGGTCCAACTGGATCCAAATGACGGCGGTCCACCACACTAATAACAAATAACTTCTACTGGTTCTTTATGGCTAAGGTTCATGAGTAGGTTCACGGGGCGCGGACAAAGGCTCTCGATGACGAAGGTTTGCCCACAACTAGGACTCCCCACTCAAGGGTTCAAATGATCAAGTGAGCGCACATTTTTTATACCTTACGGTACGTGTCAACGAGTTATGGTGTATGACTGACTGTCGAATGGACTTCCCGGTGTAGATTCCCCATAGGGAGGGTGGAGCGAGGCTCTCTTAAATACCCAAGCCTCTTAGGCTCTTATCGCTTGGTGACAGGAATAAACAACGGGTCCTCCAAACTAGTCTATCACAACAAGCTACAGGTAATGATCATCTAGGTGCCTTCATAGCTTTTCCTCGAAAGGTAGTGAATCAAGGAAGACACCCAACCATCACCTAGCTTCAACTAAGCCTTTGATTAACCCCCTCAACCCACTATAAACACGGTCAGCTAATGCACAAATTATACACAACACAAGACATGATTTCGAGGCCGATTCTCTATCCCTAGTGGAGTCGCCAGACTGTAGGACACAGAACTTGGGCGACGCATGTTGTTCTAGACTCAGGGCCTAGTTGAGAGTACGGAATAGCCCGCGGGGGACTAAACCGGAGAATAATGGAGTCGCCACCCGGTGTGAACCGGGAAAATAGTTTAAGGCCGCACTCACCCCTCGTAAGGGAAGACCTCAAACCGTTGGGTTCGGAATGGTCCCTTACTTATGTCACTTGTGATGATATGATTTGTGCAATAAACTAACTGAATCTATTCAACATTCATGCTCAAGGGTAATCTACGTCTAGTATGCATTCATCAAAATAACTCTTAATCTAAGTTTGCATGCTCGAAAATAAGTCTTTAAATGGCAAATACGTAATATCACACAATGAGCACATTGAGCCATTAAACCAAAATAAACAAATAACTATTTAAACATAATCATAAAATAAACAAAATACCATGCATAAAATAACATAATCATGCTTGAAAATAAACAATAAACTAGACTATAGCATGCTCAAATACAAGTTTGGATGAGACGAAATACGTGTCTCTTAAGCGGTACATGGCGTTGTATCCTGAGTACAAACCGCACTACCGTCCATTCGGAATCAGCTACAGAATTTACGTCCAGGTTTCCATCCGATATACCATAAAAGCGAACGCGCATTGCTCTCATCCAACAATCACATCATGCCTCAATAAACGGCTCTCATGTGATAATATATCAAAATAAATAAAAGAAACGAAAGACAATAAATAAAGAAGGTGCCCTCAGGTCTAACCTATTTTGTCGTCTCTCGAAAGTGCGTTACACGGCTGTTGGAAGGGTTGATATTCCGCAACTTTTCTGGTTCACGAACTCAATGTTTTTCCTCGTTGTTTTGTTGTTCGGGCTGCTGTTTTCACTCCGTTTCGCTACTGTTTTTGTTATATTTTTTTGGTCACTGTTTTAAGGGTTTAATGGGCTTTTTGGGACTGTTTCTGGATAGTTTCAGATGGTTTAAAACGGGGCAGTACAGTGAAGGGTTATGCGGCAGTTGAAGGGGCTGTATTGGGGGCTATTATATGGGTGAATATGAGACAGTTTTGGCGTGGTTAATGGGTAATTTATTTGAGGCTATGTCAGTTTGGTCGGTTGAGGGCAAATATGTGTTGAGAGGGTTAGGCATGTGTGTAAGGCTTGAGGTTGAGATCTGAGTGCGATGTGAGGCTTGTGAGTGCTAGGTGTCGTGGAGAGCTGAGTGCAATGTGAGGCTTGTGAGTGCTAGGTGTCGTGGAGTTGTTGTTTACGTGATTAGAGGGGTTGTGTCGGTTGGTAAGGCAGAGGACACCTGTGGCTGAGGCTGCTTGTTAGATGGCAGCGTGAAGGTGGGCAGGTGCGTGAGGGATCAGGGCTTTGATGATTAATTATGTGGTGGCAGGCTTGGTGTGATGGCTTGAGTTCGTGAGTGGAGGCACCAAGAATTAGGGTTTATTCATGCATGCAGTGTGTCGATTGTTTGTTAGTAGTCGGCTGAGTGGCTGGTTGGAGGGCGATGGAGAGAGGGGTGATTGGCGTGTAGGGTAAAGAGAGTGAGAGTCCAAGCGTTGAAGGTTTGTTAGGGTTTCATTGTTTGTTTGTTTTAGTCGTGAGTGAAGGGGTTCTTATTTTCTTGTTCACGACTATTGTTGCTGTTTGGGGAGTTGAGGGAGAAGTTGCTTAGTGAAGGGCGCTGTTTTCGTGTCAATCATTTAGGGTTTAGTTTTGCCGAGAGTTTGTTGATTTATGATCGGTGAGGTTGGATTTGTGTTTAGGTTTTGTTGGCTTTGAGAGAGAGAGAGAGAGAGGATAAGAGAGAGGGTTCACGTGTATATGATTTAGGGTTTAGTTTGGAGAGTGAAGAGAGTCAATGGGGGTTTCACGTGTGTATGGGCTGGTTATTTTATTTGTGTTTTCGTGAGGATCCGCCAGCCAACTTTTGGTAAGGGGTGAATGGTTCTTTTTATAGGCCAAGGGAAGGGGTTTACCGTGTTGGAGAAGGAATCAAATTTGTGTATTAATTAGGAGATATTTTTAATTTAGTATGTGATAGGGAAAATCTTTAATTAGGGGAATTAATTTGATTTGTTCTTTTTAGTTAAGGATATGATTTATTTAAATTGGTAGGTGATTTAATTAAATTAGGAATGTGTTTTATCTTAAATTGGTAGGTGATTTAATTAAATTAGGAATGTGATTTAATTTAATTTAATTGGTTTTAATTATTTAATTTGTGAGGAGTATTTTAATATTTATTTAATTTGGATGTGATTTAATGGGTTTGGCTAGGGATGTGTTTTAAAACGGAGCTCCAACAAGCGAACCCGAAGCTAAACAACTCAGATAAAATCCAACAAATTCTATTTTCCAACTTTACCCTTCCAACGTTCGTTTCCCGCGACTTTCATGACTAAAGAAGTACTTGTCTCCATACGAGACTCATCATCGGGCTGATATGTAAAAATGCAATGCCTACAGTCGCCCCCATTTTGATGGGACTTGTGCAGTGTGTGACAATGACAATCCTATCAAAGTATGTGCAATGTATTTTACTTACCTGGCTCGCCAGCTGCCACTTGGCTTGCCGTGTTGTGTTGAGTGATGAAGTCCATTCCCGAACTGTCACCGTGTTGTGGTTCATTCCCGAACCGATCTCCATTCCCGGAGTGTTGCTGTGATGTGGTTTGATGAAGTCCATTCCCGAACTGTCACCGTGTTGTGGTCTATTCCCGAACCGATCTCCATTCCCGGAGTGTTGCTGTGATATGATGTGATGAAGTCCATTCCCGAACTGTCACCGTGTTGTGGTCCATTCCCGAACCAATCTCTATTCTCGGAGTGTTGCTGTGATGTGATGTGATGAAGTCCATTCCCGAACTATCACCGTGTTGTGGTCCATTCCCGAACCAATCTTCATTCCCGGAGTGTTGCTGTGGGTCTTGTTCCCAATATGATCTGAGTTGACTTGAGGGTCTTGTTAAAGAAAAGAATATTAGTGTCTAATTATAGTTTGAAAGTCAAAGGCTTATGAGGTTAGTACGGTCTATTCCTTACTGGTAACATCTCCCATATCGGGAATGTTACATTAAGCCTCAAAGGGATGATTATAAGTTAGGGTAAAATGATATGGATGCCAAGTTAGGATTACTAAAAGCTGAAGAGTTGAACCTAAATAATTTTTTCACCTAATTTATTTCAATTGCAAACCTCCAACTCTCATAAATCATTCTTTCCCGTTAAGCACAAGCTCACTAATGCTAATGACAAAGCATAGGAATATGACGATGAAGAAGCCGCCAAATGAAATTACTTATAAACACACTTAAACAACAACCAATATACCCCAGATAAGGGTGAATTTGGTATATGATAAAATAATGAGATTTATAAATTTAATTTTGGAGAGAAAATGATTTGAACATGTTTATAAACTCTCAAGAATAGTTTGAAATGAATAGAGGATGAATATATGTGCAAGAAATCTTTTATAAGTGAGAAAAATGGTCAATTTATAGATTTTGCATAAAACTAGCGTCTATAGCCATTTTTCAGTTCTGAGACTGGTATGTCGGTCTATAGGATCGATATACTGGTGTGACAGCTTAAAAGGCTCCAAAAAATAATTGCTGATTTAAAAGACCAGTATGTCTTTCTCAGCAACTTTCTAATGACCAGTCAAGCCTGACAGCATTCGGTATTTTGGCCATAACTTACTCTAGAAAATTCCAAATCAAGCGCCGTAAATTTCTACAAAAATTAGACACATAGAGCTATCATATGTAAAATATTCAGTCTAAAAAACCTTAAGATGAATTTTGTGAAATTTTCTAATATGACAGATCTGTAGAAAACACACATATAAATATGTGTAGTAATATGGCTCTAGCAAAAGTTCTATATATCGAAATTATGTTCGGTTTGAACCATAGAAAACTAGAGACACATAGATATCTAACGGTATATCATTTAAAATTTAATTCAACCGATTGATAATTTTTCAAAACCATTTTTAATGTACTTGTCTATTGAAATTCTTTTTGGTGCAAATAAAGTTCAAATGATTCTTTAAACATTTTAAGTCATTTTAAATACAAGTGATGTAAAATGTATGATTCGTAAGAGCTTTAAAATATTTGAATAAACTCACTTACAATCAATTTTAGCTCTTAATTATTATCTTTGATCTTTATCTTGCTTGGCACTTACTTTGACTTTTTCATCCTCTTTTTGGCTCTTTATCATCTTTACTCTCTTGATCATCTTGTAGCTCATCTTGGCTCTTCATCAATATTTTGGCTTCATCTTCATCTTTTTGCTCATGTCACCTTATCGAATTTAATTCGTTAATATTTAGAAATTTTGACACCATCGAAACCAAGTTGCTAACCAAAGTCTTCACATCTCTTTGAGTTTCTTGTCATTGAGCCTTTTTGTACCATTGATAACACAAAAATTATACTACTAACAATCTCTCACTTTTTAATGATGGCATCTCTATTAACCGTAGCATGTGCATCTTTCTTTGATCCTAAGATTTAGACAAAATATACTCAAAAGAAAGATGAGCTTGAGGTGCATCCATTTTCTTTCTCTACCCTTTAACATTAGAAAAAATGTGAGAAAGCAAGTGAAAGCTATCTATTCTTAATAAAAAAAAAAAAGGTATCAAATAAATATGATCCCTAAAAAATTTAACCAAGAAAAGAACACGGATTCATGATAAACTCAATTTGCCTATTATCTCATATAAGTGGCATATTCATTTAAGCATGACAATTGCAAAGAAAAATTTTCTCATTTAAGCATAGTAATTGCATGAAATTTAGAAAATTTTCAAAACTTAAATATTTCAAAGAAAATAATATAACATTTCAATCATTTAGACTAGAAGCAATAAAAACATCATAGGGACTAAAGAATCCAATCAATTTATCGTGATGAAGACTTTTCTAAGCATAAAGCTCTCCATCAAATTATGATATCTAACAAAAACATTTGTAAATAATGTTAGCACAAATATAAGGGTTTTCTCCCCCTTCGATAATTCTCCTTATTTGCTTGACATATAAAGGAAAACATATATAGCACAAGTAACAACATGTGAGAAGCAAAATGAGATCAATAAAACATGATTGCTCTCTTTTAAATAAGTATGCTATTTGCAATTAGCAAAACGAAAGAGAAGAGCAATGATAGGTCCCTCTTTTTAAAATAAAGGATACAAATGGAGTCATGGCATAAGAGTGAAATTTGCGTAGCATTTCATAATAATAGAATTTTCTCATTTTAGCACATCAATTGCTAGAAACATATTCAAGCATAGCAATTGTATGAAATAATGCAAATAATTCACACAACATATGTAGCCCAAAGAAAATATCTCATTTTAACCATATAGACTAAACATAAAAAAGAATCATAAGAGAAAAAAGAATTTATACATTTTTTTATAAGCTTTTAAAATTGATCACATTTGAATAAAGCGAATAAGATTTTATTAATCAAAACATGATTCAAACTTTTAAAAACCAAAAGCTTATTTAAAAAGAATAAAACATTTCAAAACATAAGCTTTTCAAAAACATAAAATTATTTCTCATTCTTTGATAATCAACCAATGAAATTAAAGAGAACTATAATGCTCAACAAAGTAAAATTTTAAGCCATTTTAATAAAAAGAAATCACTCAATAGGCATTTTAATCATACAAACAACCTTAAAATCATTTATACAATCAAAACATGAGATTAAAAACATATATGACAATTCATCCTCATGATTCTAATTTAAGCATTTAAGCACCACAAATTACATATTTAAAACTTTATCCAAAAGAATCAATTTTAATTCACACAATTCATCTATAGATGCTTATAATGCCAAGTGATTGTAATAGTTTCTAAGTGTGTGACTAGTAATTATGCAATGTGATGAATAAATAATCCATAAAATCTTAAGGATAGAATTTTTCATACCTCCACTCCCTTGAGGAGTGTGTGAAATTCATCACCTTAGTCGATTTTGATATGTATTTGATATTCTCATTATTGATCTCTTTCTTCATTTGTATTGAGTCTTTGGGATCATTTATATTTCTCATTAATTGTTT